>RJWJ010009661.1:0-49284 GCA_004363605.1 Indri indri | reverse complement strand
GGGTAATGCTAATTTGTCATACGAAATTTGCAGGGTTTTAAGGTGAAAAAAATGTTCTCAAGTCATTTCGACTTATAGGAGAATATGTAGGGAGCAGTTAAATATGGTGTGCCTATTCTGCAGGCATAATATTCTGCATTTGCTTCTTGAAATTCAATCGTGAGCAACATGGGAAGGTTCCAATTTTGTGTGGCTTGCAGAATAGCATAGAAGACAAATTATAACATCTGAATTTAAAATTGCAGCTGTGAGAATAAACTTTAATGCAGCAATTCTCAAACTTTTTGGTTTCAAGACCCCTTATGCTCTTAAAATTTGAGAACACCAAAGAGCTTTCGTTTATATGGGTTGTATCATTATTTAGCATATTAGAAATTAAAGTGATAAAGTATTTGTTAATTTAACACTAATCCCATTATATGTTAACATAACGTGAAAAATGACTTCCAAACTAAATTGAGTAAAAAGAGTGTCACTGTTTTCATTTTTACATATTTCTAATGTGTGACATAAGACAGCTGGATTGTCTTATCTGCTTCTGCATTCAGTGTTTTGCAATATGTCATTTTGTTTGAAATTTATGAAGAAAATTTGGCTTCATATGGAATTGTCATTGGGAAAGGGAGGACTCTGGATCTCCTGAAGAGATCTCAGGGATCCTCAGGGGTCCTTGTATCACGCTCTGAGAAGTTCTACTTGAAGGAAAAGGCGCAGTATATTATGAAAGAACTTGTGGCCTGATACAGGAATGCCGTTCAGGCAAAGTTTCTTGGAAGACTTTGTAAACTTCCATAGAATAGCTTTCTTGGCTTTAAATACATAAAGTGTATTTTTTTTTAAAGTTAGATTTGATTACCAGCTGCTAAAAAAGTTTTTTTTAGAGCATTTGTCCTTATAATCTCAGGATCTCCAAAGTTAAATGTAATGGTATGAACAAAAACAAGTTTAGGTCAAAGTTTCTCAGCAAATGTTGGATGGAGTTGTCTTGAGTGGTTTCTGTTAAAAAAACAAAAAAACCTTTGAATCGATATGTAGACATTCTGCAATTCTGCCTTAGGTTGTATTCTGTCCTCACACTTCTAGTGTCAATAGGAACAGTCTGGGAGCCATTTGTGCCCTATTAAATGGTGCCAAAGTTCTTATTAACTTTGGTCCTAAATCCTTCCAGGAATGTCTGTAGCTTTCTGATTGGATTAGAGTGGCTAAAATACTTTAAAAATCTAGTATTTTTCAAATGATAAATTACTTAACCTAGTTCCCTTGTATAGACCAGAATCTGCACAAGTGTTAACTTTGTGTTCATCAGTCCTTACCTTTCTGAATTCTTTTCTTCATTTACTTGATGGATAATTATGTATTTTTTCTTTTAAACCCTACATGCTGCTTATTGCTAAGATTTTTCTCCCTCCACATGACCTGTTCTACCTGTTAGTGCTCAAAGTTGTATGTTATCCGTTGCTTTCTTGGTGGCAAAATTATAAATATCAAAGTCTAGAAGTGCTAAGGAATAACAGCAATAACTACCATCCAATCTGCAGTGATGGAGTGGGAGTAGCAGGTGAAAATGCTACTCACAATTATATCAATAACTGATGTTTGGGCAAAATATATACTTTTCAAGTACGCTTTCAGCAGTACATATAAGGACAGTAATTTTCAGTGGTGTTCAGAACATGTTTTTTGCCTAATTTTGAGATCTGTAGACTTGACAACAGTTAAACATAAATGAAATTTATTTTTTTTATTTGATCATTTATGTAAGTACCTGGTTTAAGAAGTCAAATAGTTCTACAAGGTTTATAAACAAAAAGCAACAGTCCTCTGCACTGTTCTCTCCAGAGGCAACCACTTTTAATCCTTTTAGACATTTCTTAGGACATTTGCCTTCACATTTGTGACATGCATGTGCAGTATTTTAAGTTACAAATACAGTATTATCTATTGATATCTTACTATGAAAGATAAGAATTTAGCACTCACCAGCCCACTCTCCCCTCATTTTCCCCCTTCCAACATGCAATAATTTTTGGTTTAAGTCCATATTCAAGTTTTATATTATTGCAGTCATATTAAATGATTGTAGCTGAGCCACATAGTATTGTATGGTTTACATTTCCTTATATAATTTTTATTTTTCCTTTGGTTAATAACTTTTTCCCCTTATTTGTACTATCACTAATTCATTTTCACCTGAATTTTATTTTTAAACTTCCATAGATGAGTAAACACTGAATGAACTAATGGAGTTAAAACATAGGAATCAACATATATACAGATAAATTAGATGTAGGAAAACAACCTTTTCTTCAGTGATATTTTACAAGTTTATAAAAAAGATGTGTTGGCATTTAGACTTTCAGGTAATAATAAACAGCTTATTCCCTGTAAATAATTTACCAAAGAAATAACTGTCAAAGTAACTAAATTTATATTCATATTTTCTGTATTAAAATCATCAATATTAACTTATGTAATCTAATTTTGTTCATCTCCATCATAAACATTGTATCCTTCTGATTTAATTAATTCAATTTTCTTTTTATCTTGAAAAAATATAACATCTTTAATTTTGCCAACAAAATTTCTTTTAAAAATTTCTTGAGTAACAATATTTACCTTTCGGCCATATTCAAAACCCCCTAGATAACAAATACCATTATAGTTTAGAGCAACAAACTTTTTGTGTGGATCAATATCCTCAGAAAGAATTAGACTGTTATCTAGGTAGGCCTTGATTAGAGTCTGATTTTGAATTATAAGTACATGGTGCCATTTGTTACAACACAGTGTGATATTGCTATAGCTCATAGGCACAGAGATTCTTTCTCCTAAGTTAACTGCTATTTTCAAGGTCTGATTATAGAGACCAATTGCTAGAAAGTCATTTTCTTCATTTTGAGCTTTCCCCATCCATACAATTAGGCCTTCTGCTTCAGTGGTACTGAAATTTAAGGATACAGTAGTGAACTGAAGGTTTCTCATTCTGTAGTTTGGATCAATGTACTTAATGTAAGAATTCCCCATAAATTTTGCAGTTGAAAATGAAGTTTTGTTTTCACAATACCTTCCCACCCAACCCAAAGTACACAGACAACTATAAGACAATGATTGGTCAGGTATACATAGAGATTGGTGGAGACAAAGATTATTCAAACAGTACACAGACTGGTTACATGTAATTCCAGCCCATTGTGGCAAACATCTGCAAGAAAAAGTTGTGCCATTTACTATACATTCACCCCCATTTCTGCACGTGTTGTATCCACAGGCTGTCCCATCACAGTCACCTACATTTGAACCACCTTTTGCTCCTAATTCAGTTAATTGTAATTCTTGATTATTTATAATAACTTCTCGGACACAACCTTGAAAACCTATGGGTTCATTTGCTATTGCCATGGGATTTACAAGATTTAAGGATGATACTCCTCCAATGTAGAAGTCTGTATTTGTGTCCAGGGAACTCATTTTAGTGGATGCTTTTTCTGTTACATTTATCCCATCCAGATCCAGGTAGCCTTCTGCACCAACTCTTCCTGCTTTTATCACATGCCAAGTACTTCCATTAATAGTTACTTTTTGGAGAGTTTTCAGAATGATAGTTTTGTCACCAAGATTGTAGCGAAGTTGAACAAAACCATTTATTAAAGAGATACATAAAAAGTCACCTGTCAATAAAGAGAATATTAATCAGTTTAATTAGTAATAGTAAAAAGTTTTTCATCAAAAGCGTTTGCTCTTTCTGGCCAATTTGGGTAAGTTTTGGTTTTGAAATGCAACAAATCTGGAGCACAATTCTGTTAATTTTATTTCATCTTATAGATCAAAACATACTTGTATACATTACACATTGTATCCTGTATCATTTTGTTCAGCAATTGGCCAAATACATTTTCCCAAGTTGTAGATAGTTTTCATTGAATGAAAGTATTATGGTACTAAAAGTGAGATTTTCCTTAAATGATTTTAGTTAAGAGTGAATGTGTAAAAATAAGTAACTGAAATATTTTATTCTAAGACATTTGATTTGGTTTTGATGAGAGATTGGGGAGATAAGCAAGGGAAAAGAATTAAAAGAGCATTTAGTAGTAGCACTATGAACATCTCTTATATTGCATGCTTTCCTAAGTTTCAGCCACACCTGTGGCTTCAAGTTCTATCTACAAGTACAGAAATCCCTATTCAAGATGTCTATATGAGTGTTCTATATGCACTGCAAGTTCTAAAGTTCTTATTTCAGTGTGTGAACTTCCATCAACTTGGCCTCTTCCAGTCTTCACAAAGTCAGTATATCACACCATTATCCATCCAGTTCTTCAAGCCAGAAACTTAGATGTGATCCTTGGAACCATCCTGTCTTCACTCAACACCTAAATCTATCAAGATAGTCTTTAATCAGTTTTATTGACAGCATTTTGACTCATTGTAAAAGTTCTTGATTCTGTCCACTTTTCTCCTCACACCCGAGTTAATTTACTGTCATTTCTAGCTTGATCTGCTGCCTCTTTCACTTTTCTTCATTTCCAGTTTTCTAATCTACACTAAAGCTAAAGTGATCTTTTCAAATGAAAGCCTGATCCTTATGTTACCCTTTAACGTCCTTCACTGTTGTTGGAATAGGTACCTAAACTCACATACCCATAAAGGCTCTGTCAACTCCTGGCTCCTCTCCCCTCTCTCCAATCTTAACCGAATGTACTGTCCCCCCAAACCTCTCTTTACTCCAGTGACACTGACCTGGTTAGAATTTCAGTGCCTTTGTCAGGGCCTTTGTGTACGTTGTTTCCTGGAAACATTCCACCCCATTCCACCTCAGCTAGGTAACTCCTACCCGTCCTTCAGGTCTCAGATCAAATGCTACTTCCTCAGAGAAATCTTTCTTGATTACTCAGAGTAGGTCAGGTTTTTTTTTTTCTGTAAGTGCTTCAATATTGCTGGATTTCCTTCCACAATATTATCTCATTCTATGATTATATAGTCATGTGTGGACAAATCCGAACAAATATGATCCAGCATCTGAAGTTGCAGTGAGGCATGCAGATGAAAAGTAAAGGCAACTCTACTTGCTTCGGAAAAGAATGTAGCTCTTCAGTGTAAGATTGTTTCAAGAGGGTGGCAAAGGGATTTTACATCTTCAGCAGAGTAACACTTTCTCCTTCCTCAACCATTTCACAACCTTTTCTCATTTAGGGATATCTGACACTATGCTACTTTTTCCTCTTCCTCCCCCTACTCCACCTCTCGGATGCCATATTTCCTTACTTCCCTCCCACAAATAGTGTTCATTCCTTCTATTCCCCTTTGTGGTCTATACCAGACCATTCTAGGACAGTCGGAAGACTTGACAGCTCTACAGTTCTATACCTATCAAACTACGGTTCTCTTGCTTAGATCATTTTCCTCATAGAGAACTTTTAATAAATATAATCCTCTGTCATTATACATGATTAACTACTGCGTCATCCACTAGCTTGTAGTCTTCATGAGAAAAATGTCTGTGTCAGGTTTAGCCAGTTTATCCTCAGCACCTAGCACAGTGCCTGGCACATAAATAGATGCTCAATAAATAAAGAAATATCTTTGTAGGGTTATGGAGTGAGATGACTCAGGATATTTCTCAAATACTAGTTTTAGCTTGAAAGCAAAACCATTTTACCTTTAATGATACGAAAATTATTTTTAAATTTCCTAACAAAGGAAGAAACTGAGTTTATTTGCATAATAATTTCTAACATGCATTTTAACTATAATAGAACAGCATTTTAACTATAAGAGAAGCAGTATTATAAACTTTCAGGTTATGTAAGAAATATGGATTATTTAAATTTTTATACCATAACAATCTAGAACAAGGAAACAATTGATACTGAGTTGAAAAATTTTATAGCACTCTGAATATATTTTGTGGCCTGCATGAACACAAACCAGTTCTCTTTCACAGGATTATGGAAGAAGCTTTTCTTGCTGCTTGTGTTGTAGAGTGTTTCTGTAGTAAAACGACTTATAGTGTAAAGCTACATTAGAATGAAAAATATCTAACAAATGATTGGGAAAGCTGAAGCTGTGATGTGTTTCACTGGTCAAGTTTCCAATCAGAAGAGACAGCAAGAAGAGCTTCTGTGAAAGAAGGGTTACTTTGACTGTGCTGGTATGTTCTTATGAAGAATTGACATAGAGATTTTCTCTCCCTGTGGCCCTGGAAGCTAAAATTTCTGTTGTAGCGGTATTAGCAGTTTCTGTTTTTAAACCATCCGGCCTTTCTATTTCAGTTGATTAGGAAATGATTCTGTAGTTATGAGTACTGATTGGTATTAGAGTAAGAAAATATAATGAACAGTCCTTGTGAGAAACAGAGCTCAAATGGAATGAAGATCGTAAATGAGTTCACCTTGGCTATTTAATGCTCATTTAACCACAGCTGGGGCTCCACCCTCCCACCTTTGGCCATTGCTTCTACCCCATCCTCTGCCACCCCCACCGTGCTTCTTAGTAGATCAGAGAGACACCTTGCAGGACTCAACATTTGCTAAGAGACTATAGAAACAGCAAATCAGGGAAGTTTTATATACTGTCTAGAAAAGGAAAGCAAAGGTAATTTTAACTTATTTATATCTTATTTAAATATGCTTCAGCTTCATATTGTGATGACTAAGCTTTTTAAATACACATTGGGTGGATTATAACTATATCAAGATGAATTCAGGCTATCAATATTCATTTGTGCTTAACATTGAAAAATTTTGTATAAAATCATTTTAAGACATTAAATTTTTAGCAGAGATAAATAGGGGCCAGGGTCTTATCTCTTTAAAGTATCTTTCAAAAATCAGGGGTCTAAAAATCCACTAGGATAATTTTAAAATTACCATTTTGTTTTAAATTTTACAGTATTTGAGAGCACTCAAAGTATTAAAGAGATACAGAAACTTTGTTAATGTAGAATTTGATTTTCTATGTATAGAAACCTAACTGGCTGCTGATACCTACATTTGTGAATTTTGACATTGTATATTAATTAAGTGGGTATTTTTTACTAATAGCTCCACTTAGCAGGGGATCAGCTATGAAGGCTTGGTTAACGTTTGCATCGGACATATTATAGCTCTTAGAGAAGGCACAAAGTACAAGACAGTCATCTGTATTTTGTGTAACCTTTGAAACAGACTTCAAATACACTTGTTATATCACTTGATTACTAAAAAATAAGCTCAAGCCTTTCATCTGATAATTATCTTTAGGTTAATCTAGGTCTAAGCCTGTAAAACTTAGATTTTTAATATTTTAAAATTTTCATGATTTCCTTACATAAGTATCAAATGCACTGTCAATCATGATGTGAAACTAATGAATCTCTCTTTGTAAAGTGTCTAATGGTATGAAAAAGGAAAATCTTGACTGTCATAAACTACATGCATTGAATAACAGATGTTAAGATGTGCTCTTGCCCTTCTATGTGTATTAATGTGTATGAGCTTAATATTTCATATACATAAACACAAATATATATCCAGTGCATACCCAGCCACTCACAATCCTGAATAATCCTGAATATATCTTGACTTTATACTCTTATACAAAAGTCCTACTTACGTTATCTTGAGTTTTTTAATGAGCAACATAACTAAAGCTGTTTGTCTTTTAATGTTTCTTGGTTTATAAATAGAAATTTTCTGTATAAAAATTTCTATAATTAGAAATTTTCTTGGGCATGGTTCTCCCATTTGAAATTTTCATAGGGAGACTTCAGTTAATCATGAATTTAAAACCAAATCTTAGGAGAGCAAATCTCTTCTAAGGTATATTTTATAGCTCAATCATGTTATCTTTTTCTCTTTAAAATTATCTCTTTTTTTTTTTTTGAAATTATTTTAAAGGTATTTCAGCAGTGCATTGAGATGGACCTAATTTGGTCTAATTTCTCTTACATGCTCATCATTTAGAAGCAAATGAAGAAAGTTATATGAGAACTATTAATACTTAGATTGTGAAAATCAGAGCACCATTTTTGTTCATTATGAGAAACAAAGTAAACTGATTTAATTATTTCTCAATACCGAAATTTCATTTTCTGAGAAACAAGATGAAAGAAAGCCAACTGTAAAATTTTAAAAACATTTTGCAGTAGAAATGTAATTATGTATACAAATGTCTTTGTCAGAATTCTGGAGAAAGTTATGAAAATAGAAATCAAGTTTAAAGTAATAAAACCTCAAAAATTAATTTTTAAAATTGGAGCATACTATTTGGATATTTTATTCCATATTTTATGCTAAGCGTGCACCTTTTAAGGTTCAAAATGTTTTTATAAACTTATCTTGAAATGCAAACCTTGGGCTTACTATTTGAGTGATGGAACAGCTTGAGGATATTTGCAGCTGTAAATTTGGATGAATCTAGATGAAATATATCTGCCATACCTTCCCTTTAAAATCTTTTATATGAACATGGATTGTAAGCAAGCTTAATGAAATATAAGCTAAGTAGAAACTCAACACAAAGAAACTGCAAAAACAGTGCAGGAAATGAACAAAAGTTTCACTAAAGAAATTGAATTATTAAAGAAAAATCAAACAACTTCTGGAAATGAAAAATTCATTAAAGGAATTCCAAAACACAGTGGAAAGCCTTAAGAATAGGTTACATTGGGCGAAAGAATCTCACAGCTTGAAGACAACACCATTTGGTTAAAAAAGTCAGTCACAGAGAGCAGAGAAATAAGAGGAATGAGCAAAGCCTACAAGAAATACGGAATTATGTAAAGAGGCCTAACATAAGAATCATAGACAACCCTGAGGGTGGAGAAGAAAATACAAAAGGGTTGGATAACGTATTTGAGGGAATAATTGAAGAAAATTTCCCTGGCCTTGCTAGAAATCTCAATATCCGGGTATAAGAAACTCAAATGACTCTTGGAAGATTCATCACAAAGAGGCAAACACCATGCCACATAGTCATCATGGAAGAGGCCCTCCTATGAACCGTAAAGGCAAAAGCAGCAGGTAACTTACAAAGAAAAACCCATCAGACTAACTGCAGACTTTTCAACTGAGACCTTACAAGCCAGAAGGGATAGGGGTCCCATTCTGAGTCTTCTCAAACAGAATAATGCCCAACCTAGAATTCTGTATCCTGCAAAACTAAGTTCTGTATATGAGGGGAAAATAAATAAAGTCTCAAAAAAAAAATTATATGCATATTTTGTCTCATGACAAAGGGCTATCATGCATAGCTTTAATGCCTTTTTTGATGGGATTGTTATAAAGTTGAGCATATACTGTATTTGGATTTTTCTAACTTTAATTCCAACAAACCTCTTGCTATTTTGTTAGCATTTCTATTTAGCGAGCCTAAATTCATAAGCATACACTTGCAGTGACAATAGAAGATAAAAGCATCAAGTGTTTATATATTTTACAGACTAGGTGACTTAAATAAACACTACTACACATTACTTAATATACTATTAGGAATTCATTGGTTTTTTTTTTTTTATTTTCTGCAAATGAAGATCTTGCCAGTCTTACCTGATTTCGCTCTTAAATGTTGTGCAGTGTAAAATAGGATACCATCTGCAGCAAGAGGCTGAAATTGCAATTGAATGTGCGTCTTCTTTCGAATATGAAAGGGAGCAAAAGACATCCAGGATAATTCGTTGCTTCTGAAAGATGGATCACTTATAGATAAAGCTGAAAGAGAGAAAGAGAACTCTCCGAGTCATCTTCTATATTAAAATTGCTCATAAATACAATAAACTGCTTACATAATTTTGAAATTTAGGAGTTTACCTTCCAAGAGTAATACATTGAATACATGAATACATCGAGCTTTGACAACTTTGTGAGTCTGTTCTAATTCCGTTAACTTTGTAATGGGTTCAATTATTGAAAAGTTCAAGGAGTACTATATTTTAATAAATGCCCCAGGTGTTTCTGACATAGGGGTCTTTGGACCACATTTACATAAACACTTAGATTTTAAGAATACAAAGATGGTTTAAAACTTGAGTGTGCTTTTAAAATTGTTTTGTAAGTATTACTAAATCCGTGTTTATTATGTGACATTCAAATAATATAAAAGTGTAAAGTAAAAAAAAAAAAAAAAGTGAAATTTTATTGTTCTTTCTCCTCCCTTAACCCCAGGGACCACTGTTAACAATTTATTATATATGTAGCCAGACTTTTTTTTTAATGCACATACAATTACTGTATGTATATATCTAGTACCTGATTTATTTTACATAAATGAAACCATATTTTATATAAACTATGCATAAATACTTTTTTCATTCAATAATCTTTGTGAAACTTTGATATTTTATCTGTTGCTTCTTTAAAATACATTTATAGTATTTTTTAAAACACACTTTTTATTTTAGAGCAGTTTTAGGTCCACAGCAAAACTGAGTAGAAAGTACAGAGTTCCCATACACCCCCTGCCACAACACATGGGCAGCCTCTTTCACTATCAACATCCCCCACCAGAGTGGTAGAATTGTTAAAATTGAACCTACATTAGCACCCCATTATCACCCAAAGTCCATCATTTACACAGGGTTCATTCCTGATATTATAAATTCTATGGATTTTGTCAAATATGTTATGACATGTGTCTACTATTCAGTATCATAAGAATAGTTTTATTGCCTTTAAAAATCCTCTCTTATTTGACCCTCTCTTCCCCCTGACAACCACTGACTGATCTTTTCACTGTCTCCATAGTTTTGCCTTTTCCGGAATATCATATGGTTGCTTCGTATAGTATGGACACTAGTTTTCAATTCATTTGGGCAAATACCAAGAAACACAATAGCTAGGTCATATGATAAGAGTATGTTTAGTTTTGTGAGAAACTGCCCAATTGTCTTCCAAAACGGTTGTACCATTTTATATTCCCATCAGTAATGAATGAGAGTTCTTGATGTTCCACATCCCCAACAGCTTTTGATGGAAAGTGTTTTGGATTTTAGCTATACTAAAATGTGTCTAGTGGTATGTTACCGTTTCAATTTGCAATTCTCTAGTGATGTATGACATTGAGCATCTTCATATGCTTATTTGCCATCTGAATATCTTCTTTGGTGAGTTCTATGTTCAGACCTCTGTGGGTATATTTTGGATAACAGTCCTCCATCAGATATATCTTTTGCAAATGTTTTCTTCTAGTCTGTGGCTTGTATTCTCACTCTCTTAAGTGTCTTTTTCAGAGGAGTTTTAAATTTTAATGAATTTATAAATTCTTTCTTTCGTGGATCTTGCCTTTGGCATTGTATATAAAAATTCATCACCAAACTTAAAGTCATCTAGATTTTTCTCCTATATTTTCTTCTAGGAGGTTCATAGTTTTGCATTTTACATTTAGGTTTCTGCTCCATTTTGAGTTAATTTTTGTGAGGATGTAAGATCTATGTCTAGATTTTTTTTTTTTTTTGCAAGTGGATGTCCAACTCTCCATCATTTGTTGAAAAGACTATCCTTTCTCTATTGCATTGCCTTTTTCTTTTGTCAAAGATCAGTTGACTGTATTTTTGTGGGCATGATATTTATAGAATGGTTATAGGATAATTTCCTTAACAGTTCTTTCATTAAAGGGCACGTAGGCTATTTCCAATCATATTCCATTTCTCCTGGTTTCCCACCCTGCCTCTCTGGCTGTATGTACCCCCTCTTCTAATTTTATAATTCTTCGGGAATTTCAGAGGACCATCTCTCTTTTCTTTCCATTGGTTACCTCTCATCTAATTCCATGGCCTCAAGAAATATCTGTATGAAAACTCCTTAAAAATTTATGTCTGTCTAAACCTCTTCTGTGAGCTTCAGTTTCACATAGCCGTATCTCTGATTGATAATTTGTCTTGGATATCTTAGTCATATCAAACTTAATGTGTTGGAAATTGTACTGCTAAAAGACCACTCTCCTTGCAGTCTTTCTCAGATCATTAAATGGTCCCACCGCACATTCATGGCTCCGTACAGAAACCTGGTAATTCTCTTGATTGCACTCTCTCAAAAATTTCCTCTACCTATTCCTGTCTAATGCATCATTAAATCTTGTAAATTCTATCTGCATGATTTATGTCATATTTGTCCTTTCCACTTCTACTCCACCATCCAAGTTAAGGCCACTATCATTTCTTGATTAGACCATTACGATGTACTTCTAATCGATCTTTTACTTCTTGTCGTAATCCCTTCTAATCTATTTTAGCGGCCAGAGGAATTTTTTTAAACAATAATTCATTCCCCTTTTTAATCCCTTCATGTATTTTACTTATAATAAAATGCGGATTCTTTACCATGGCCTTTGAGGCTTTGCATGATCTGGTCTCCTGTTAAATTCCCAATATCATCCCATGCGCATATCCGTTATGTACTGGTATGCATATGGTTTACTGCATAACTCCAAGGGGATGCCATTCACATTGGACTCTATATGAATAGTGTTCCCTGGAGATTTTCAATGAACAACCTGAGTGGCAATATGGTGTCTTTGTACACTTTCTTCCTTGTTCTTTAACCTCTAGATACACTGGCTTCCTTTTATTTCTGTATATGTCATAGTTTGAATATCTTAATTATACCACAGTTTATTTAAACACTTCCATATTGATAGGCACTTGAGTTGCTTAAAATTACTTTGTTATTACTAACACTGTTGTAATAAACATACTTGATTGTACCTCCTTGTCACCATGTAAGAAAGTTTTTTATGTGTTAACATGAGAAATGGAATCTCAGTGTAATAGTCTATGTGCATTTTTAGAGTTAACAGATGTCACCAAACTACCCTCGAAGTGTCCACACCAATTTATATTCCAGCCAGCAGTGGATTACAATATACTTATCTATATCCTCAACACTTGAAATTACTAAAATTTTAGGTTTTCAGCAATCATAGATTCAGTTTTATTTTAATTTGCATTTTGCTGATTTACAAGTGAAGTTGAGCTTGAGCTTGCGTGTGAATATTGACCATTTTCGGTTTTCCTGTGACTTCTGTTCATATTTTTCTATTGGACTTGCAATTTTTAAAATGTGTTCTGGGTCCTAATCTTTTCTTATATATTTTTCAAGTATATCCTCTTGTCTGTCATTTTTATTTTGACTTCGCTTATGGTATGTTTTGTTATTCAAAAATTTTAATTTTTTATACCAAAAGTCTTGGATTTTTAATTCATAGTGTTTACTTGTATCTTATTTTAAAAGCCTTACTCAATGCATACTCAATGCATATGCCTATATTTTTTATGTTATAAATTTTAATTTTTTTATATATAGGCCTTTATGTGGATATTATTGTGACTGGTTAGAGGAGGAATCAAGCTTTATTTTGCAAGCAGATAGCTAATATTTTTCAAAAATTAATGGTTTGTATTTTTGATCTGTATTTGATATCCATCTTACAAATAACCTTTCTTCTACCTTTGAAAGGGAGAGTCCCTTTTGAGAAAGAGTTTGTGGGAAATATGGATCAGAATAAAGAATGTAGATATCAAACACCTTTCACACCAAGTTTTGAGGTAGTACCTATGTGGCTTTTCTTCTTTACCTTGGCTGGATTGAAGACAGTTAAGAGCAGAATGATGAGAGGGTCCCCTGTTCCTACGCAGGGAGGATCTGGAATTGTGTGTCAGGAGGAGGTTTTTGCTGAAACTATTGAGACCGTGTCTGTGCAAGAGCTGATAATTCTCTGTGCACATGTGAGCTCACTGTAAAACAACTGACCTCCTAGCCAGTGCTTTTCCAAAGAAGTGATGCATATGAAACAATGTAAAACCAAAAATCAAAACAAACGAATTTTGTTAGTAGCTCTGATGTGTGTTTTGAGAAGGTGCTTGATAAATATTCATTTCTTTATATAATGAGAAAGGCTTCAACTCTTATCGCTTATTATTTGATTAAATACTCAGTGATAGTCAGAAAATAGTGGGAGAATTAAATTTTCTACTAATGATACACATTCAAAATATTGGTGCAAGATTTTATTTTAAAAAGAGATACATTTTTACTTACCATGCTTCAGGGATAAACTAGAACAGGAAAAATGACTAAGTTCTATATGATTCAAATGTTTCCTCTATGGACTAAAAAAAAAACCTAGACAAAAATTGAGATGGACATACCAACTGCTTAGTCATTGAGATATGTCCAATTATTTCTTGTATGCCTAACAACTCCTGAAAATGATCACTTTGTGGCAAAAATATTCCACTTGTATTTTGAAACCATAAATTAATGTTTTCTGATTGGCTGTCTTCTAGAGTTAATGACCATTGGCAATCCTTTCTGTCCTACCATAGGCAAAGTTTTGTACCAACATTTTCACTAGTTTCCCGGGAGTAGAATTAAACACTTTTGATTGCCTTTCAGCGATATAACAGTAAAACAAGTAAACAAAGAATCTTTGTGGGTGGAAATAAAATAAATACGTACTAAATGTTGATGACTCCTAGAGAGAAAAATTAAACAGGGAAACAGAAAGGTGTGTGTGCATTTGGGGTCAGGGAAGGCCTTACTGGGAAGGTGGTATTTGAATAAACACCTCAAGAATTGAGCCATTTGGATCTTTGAGGGGAGAGGGAATAACAAGTGCAAAGTTTTTCTGGGGAGATGAGGTTCCTACCATGATCGAGGAACATGAGGAGAGCAGTGTGACTGGAGGGGCATTAAAGAAGGGGAGAGTGTTGACAGATAATGTCAGAGAAGTTATGGGCACCAGATCACATTTTCAAGAACTGTAAATTGTCTGATACTTTTACCTAATGGCAAGCTAACTTATTAGTTTGAAACATTTTCATAGATACTAGCAAAAGACATGAAATTCCTGTGTCAGAGACAAAGAGTTTATTACAGCATTAGTAGTAGCTAGAGTGTCAGCATTTTTGAGTCACTTCTGTGAGCCCCAATTCTCTCAGGGAAATGCAAAGAGGATCAGGTGACATACATGCTGTGGTTTGCTTGGGGAGAAAATCCAAGCTTACATATCCAAATCTTTTATGATGGGCATTAAGCACACCTGCTCTTTGCTCCAAATAAAGACAATATCTCTGTCTTCCAAGAATATATTCTACACAAACATCCTTGAAAAGAATCCTGAACAAAGCTAGTACCTCTGCTCAAAAGTTGTAGAAACATGAGAGACCTATGGAAAATTGTCTGTACACGGATGGCTATCATGTCCATCATGAAAACTTTGTCTTATAATGGGAAATCACTGGAAAGCTTTGAGCAGAGGAATGTCATAATCTGACTAAAGTTTAAAAAAAAAATCACTTTGGTTGCTGTACTCAGAATAGAGTGACAAATGCAAGGGTCTCCCTACCCAGGTTGTTACTGGTGAGAAGTGATGGTGGCTTGTATCAGGGAAGTAGCAATGGAAGTAATGAGAAGTGGTCATATTTCAAATATATTTTGAAGGTTTGGTGAGGGAGCACACGTAAATAAGAAAGAAAGAGGAATCAAGGGTAACTACAAGATTGTCCCAAGAAACTGGAAGGATGATGTTGTCATTAACTGAAATGAGGAAGATTGTGGGAGGAGCAGATATTTTGGAGAAGATGCGAAGCTCAGGCAGGACACACTGGAGATGCATTTAAGACTTTCAAGGTGGTAGTTGAGTAGCCTAATGTATGATCTGGAATTTAGTAACTGATAGATCAGCAGAGATCAGTTAAGGAATATAGAAGATTTAAACAACACAATCAAGTGTAAAATCATAGACATACAGAACATAGCACTTGACCTTCCCAATACACATTCTTATCAAAAACAAAAAATTTACAAATATTTACTACATATGGGGCCATAAAACAAACCTCAACAAATACCAAAGGGTTAATATTATATATACATTTACAAATTTGCACAGGGCTATGATTCAGAGGAAAAACATCCTAACTCTGCCTGTCCATCAGTAACAGGTAGCACTAGACCTTGTCATGACCAGTTTGATCTGTACCTTTGAGATTTTTGTTTT
This sequence comes from Indri indri, assembly GCA_004363605.1. Taxonomy (NCBI): domain Eukaryota; kingdom Metazoa; phylum Chordata; class Mammalia; order Primates; family Indriidae; genus Indri; species Indri indri. The sequence goes on along the minus strand of RJWJ010009661.1, from coordinate 33,312 downwards.
GGTTTTTCAGTCTATACCATGTTTGATGAGTCTGAGTTTATTTTTGAGGTGTTTCAAGAGATCATTTAGTCCAATAAAAACAATGGCAGAGTGTTGAAAGTGCTTATAAGAGTGTAAGGAGACCATAAGATAATTTCTAATTATTTTTACTTTGAAACAATTTCTTTAATAGAAAAGCCTCCATCATAAAAAGAACTCTCATTTCTTTCACCTAGACTCTCCAATTGTTCCTATTTTATTGCATTTTCTTCTTTCTGTCTCTGTCTCCCTCTCTTTCTTTGTCTCTTTTTCTGTCTCACATATACTCTATTTATCATTAGACTTTTCCCCCAAACCTTTTTGTTACAGATGCAATGTCCCATAACTGCTAAATATTCCAGTAGATATTTCCCCCAAATAAGGATATTCCTTCAAATCAGGAAATCAGCATTGGCATAACACTACATCCAACTGAGAGGCCTGGTTCAAGTTTCATCAACTGGTCAAACTTTTTTTTCCCTTTGTGGTTCAGGGTATCCTTTAGGAATGTGTGTTGTATTCAGTGTCAAGTCTGTCTTTGGTTTTTTTTTTTTTTAGACAGTGTCTCACTCTCTTGCCCAGGCTAGAGTGCCGTGGCGTCAGCCTAGCTCACAGCAACCTCAAACTCCTGGGCTCAAGGGATCCTCCTGCCTCAGCCTCCTAGGTAGCTGGGACTACAGGCACGAGCCACCATGCCTGGCTAATTTTTTCTATTTTTAGTTGTTTGGCCAATTTCTTTCTATTTTTAGTAGAGACGGGGTCTCGCTTTTGCTCAGGCTGGTCTCGGACTCCTGAGCTCAAACGATCCGCCCTCCTCGGTCTCCCAGAGTGCTAGGATTACAGGCGTGAGCCACCGCGCCCGGCCAGTTGTCATGTCTCTTAAGATTCCTTCAATCTGAAATAGTTCTCTATCTTACCTGTTTTCCATATCTTGTGAATTTTTGAGACCTTACATTCCATAGAATGACCTTCAACTTAGATCCATCTGGTGTTTCTGCATGACCAAATCCAAATCATGCAATCTTTGCAGAAATGATGCTGTGCACATCAACAGATACATAATGTAGACCTATCTCACTACTGGTAATATTAACCTTGATTATCTGCTCATATTTGTTTTTGCCAGGTTTCTTCACTTTAAATTCTCCATTTTTCCCTTTGTACTTAATTTGTATTTCATGTGAAAGTGATCCAAGATTACATCAATATCTTGATCCTCAGCTAGCCTCCACCCACCAGCAGCATTAAGCTTCACTGATGGACGGTCGCCACAATTGATTCTTTATTTACAACATTACTTTTACATTTATTAGTTGGAATTCCACTAATAAATAAATGTATGGAAGATCTTTCCTTTATTTTCTTCCTCCTTCCTTTCTTCCCTCCCTCCCTCTTTCCCTCTCATTCTTCCTTTCTTTCTTTCTGTCAGTGTGGGTTCATTATTTTTATTCAATGTGTTGTAATCTGTTATTATCATAATTATTTTGCTTCTCAAATTCTCCCTGATTTGGCCAGTTGGAGCCCCTTTAAGCTCGTTCCTGCGTCCTTTTGTCTTGGGTAGTTTTCCTAGGAAAACAGACTCTGGGATGGAACTTTGTGTATGGGAGGTTTATTGGAGAGTGCTTTTGGAAGCAACACCTGTGAGAGAGTGAAGGCAGCAGGAGGGAGAAGTTAGTAGCTTATTTCACAGAGAGCTCTGGAGCTAGGATGACCTCTCAAAGTTATTAGCATTTCAGACTCAGGCAAGGTGTCCAGCCTTTGGGGCAACCGCCCCACCCCCGCCACCCCATCACGTTCATATCACACAGTCTTTGGATTCAGGCTGTCACTGGGGAGGAGGGGTAACCTTGGACAAGGTAGCTCCTTTCAGTTCTGGTGAGGGACGTATCTTTGAGCTCTCTGCAGGCATTATGCCCAATGGCTGAGGGAGTGAATACCTCCATTCAGAAAGGGGTGGGGGTAGAGATCTGTATTATGTACCCTAACATCCACTTTAAGAGGATTAAACATTGTCCTTGGTTGGTACTATGTTTATAAATTAGAAAGTAAACTTTCTTATTATAGCACTTGAGGTTACATGAGAATTTTTGGCACTTTTGGAAACACAAAAATTCCAAAAAGATAACTTTAAATAAAGCATAGTACTAATTAGATCAAAATGCTATGTTCCAGGTGTTATTTGAGACCTTGCCTTTTTTGTTTTCAAAATAACCAGGCTTGAAGTGCTGCACATAAGCTGGCACCTCCCATTTCTCTCACTGGTTTGAAATTCTAATACCTCAAAGCTGTGTGGTCAAGAATTTCAGTGTCCCAGGGTATTAGATAAAGGATGGATCTACTTTCACAGGCAATATAGGTGAAGATCTATTTTAAATGGATTGTACTTTTTGAGATAATACATAGATAGTTGATACCTTTTATTGATGAATTATGATAATTTTTGCTCATTAAATTTTTATAGCTTAAGTAGGACACCAAAAGTTCTGACCTTTTTGATATGAGTGGGTCTGCCTATGGAAGCTGATAGAAGCCACAAATAGGAGGACCTCAAAGGACTCTGATGTAGTAAGTAGTATCTATCATCACTAAATTATCTGCTGAACATTTCTTCTATTGTTCATTTTGAGGTAGAATTTGGGAAAAGTCCAGGTTTTCCAGTGACTCATACAAAATTTTTCTGATGGTGAATTATCTTTGGGAGACTTTACTAATCAATATAGGTGAATTAAGAAGAAAACACCAAAATTCTTCTTGGATAACTGATCTATTGGGTTCAGGCCATAGCCTGAGGTTGGTCTGTGTAAGGGGGCTATTTCAGAAGGGATAGTTTTCTGAGAGGGATAATGACTAATAATTCAGGTGTCTGACTTCCATATTGCACAAACTTCACTCATGGCCATCACTTTTTTTTTATTATAAATAGGACCCCTCAGAGAAATTAATATTTATATCTATCCCTGTTTAACAACTGTGGCATTAACTGGCACCAGACTGGTACAATCTAGTGAAAAAGAAAATGGAATAGGCTGTTTAGTGAAGTGGAAACACTTGGATTGCAATGATGAGCCATTTGATTTGTGAAATCCATAGATATCTAAAACAGGCAATATTCTCAGTAAAGATATTATATGTCTTCAAAACACTTAAGAATAGGTGATATGGAACATCAGAGGAAAGTGTTTTTAACATGAGCAAAGGACTTCAGGGCGAGCACAGTTGGCACATTATCAAGGTCAAGGGAAAGACTCAAGGACTTCTCATGGTTTGTTGAAGGGGCTGGACTTGGTAGGAGGCACTCAAGATGTAGCTTGATTTTTCCCTATGATTGCCCTTCAGATATGTCTGAGAATCTTCCATTCTCATCCCTGATGATATCTTGGGCAAATCCCTTAGCTCTTTGATCATTTTTGGGTCTCAGTGCAATGTTCTCATTTTCTGGTACTAAGAAATTCCATTCAATCTGAATCAAAACCCTAATCTCTCGCCTAATTCTTAACTTCTATCCTTTCCGCACAGCTCAGATCTGACTCAAGCTTGGAAAGCTGTAGTAGGGAAGTGGGGGGAGTGGTATGTTTTTGTTTTGCTATTTGTACTAGTCCCTTGTTCTCTTCCTTCACCTTCCACTCTTTTGCTTTTCCAAGATCACTGTGGGGATCAGTGATGAGAAGACAAGGGAAGGGTCGTTGTCTGCTGGTGTTTGTAGCTTTCTCTCGCCTGTCTAATTTCTTCTGTCATGGAAGATGCTCTTTTGCATCTTTGAGTGCTTTTCAACTCCCCAGTTGTACCTCTGTCCTCGGTTCTTGAGAAGACTCATGCACCTTGCCTGACCTTTTATGAATCCCAGTCAGCTTTTGCTCTTGTGAGATGCCTCCAGCCTCTTTCTGCTTGAGAAAACTTACCTTTTTGGTCAAGGTTCTTTCAAGGTGACTCAAGCCTACTTATCTTGGTCATGTGTGCATGGCTCTTGACCTGTCCTCTGTGGAAAGGCACCTCCGCTCTCCAGCTGTCCTGCCTCTCACTCTGCCACTAGGGAAAGCTACAGCCAGCCTCTTGCCTTTAGTCTGCTTTGAATGTGGGTCAGGCATTGGTCTTAAGTTTTCTCTCACTCCAGGGATGTAGGTCTGATTTTCTTGACATCTCTTTCTCCCATTCTCCACACCAGTTTCACAGCCAGTGTCAGCTCAGCACAAACTGATAACTCAGGGAAGGAAATGTTAAACTTTCCTTCTGGCAAGCGTCCCTATTTTCTCTGTGTACATTTTGATGCCCTTCTCACCCATTTTTTGGGTACATTCTAACCCCTCTTCCTACTGCCAGCAATATTCTCCAAAAAAGTCCCTTTTCTCTGAATCAATTCTCTAATTATTTAGCAAGAAAGAAAAAAATATATTCAGATGCTAAAAAAAAGGTGAATAAAAGGAAACAGAAGATAAATAGATAAGTAGAATGATAAAACCAGGTTTTACCTTGAGTCTATTTGCCAAATCTGCTAAACCCAACATTCAATCTTCAACTGTGCCCTCCCCGCACAATATAGGCTGGGAACAGGTGATAAGCCAGTAGTACTCCCTATTTACATATTATTTTCTTTCTTTCCTTTTTCTTTTTTTTTTTTTGAGACAGAATCTCACTCCGTTGCCCTGAGTAGAGTGCAGTGGTGTCATCATAGCTCACTGTAACTTCAAACTCCTGCGCTCAAGCGATCCTCTTGCCTCAGCCTCCTGAGTAGTTGGGATGCCCAGCTAATTTTTCTATTTTTAGTAGAGATGGGGTCTTGCTCTTGCTCAGCTGGTCTCTAACTCCTGAGCTCAAGCAATCCTCCTGCCTCAGCCTCCCAGAGTGCTAGGATTATAGGCGTAAGCCACTGGGCCCAGCCTCTTTACATATTCTCTATGAATTATCTATCACTTTTCACTCAGCATAATGCCCTTGAAATCCATCTGAGCACCTGCATGATTTAATACTTTGTTCCTTTTTATTTCTGAGTAGTATTCTGTGGTATGGATCTATCCGTTTGTTTAACCATTCATCCATTGAAGGACATTTGGGTTGTTCCAGTTTAAGCTTCTATTAATATGACCATTCATGTTTTTGTGTGGATGTAAGTTTTAATTTCGTTGGTATAAATTCCCAGCAGTGTGATTGCTGGGTTGTATGGTTAGTGAATGTTTTGTTTTATAAGAAACTGCCAAACCATTTTCTACAGTGGCTTTACCATTTTACCTTCTCACCAACAATGTGTGAGAGATCTAGTTTCTTCACATCCTTACCAGCATTTGGCACTGTCACTATTTTTAATTTTAGTTGTTATAATAGCTGTATAGTGATATCATCTATAAACTCTTTTTAGACTTCTGGGTATACATGATTCTTACTGTACTCAGCTTTAAGCCCTCTGCCTAAACTCTGAGACAACAAGAAAACTTAGATTTAATATCTCACTTCACAGTGATTTATATGACTTCTGACTTTGGCTAAGATTTTCCAGGAAGGAATTAGAATGCTAATTAGAATTCAAATAGTGTTTGGGAGCAGTATCAGCTTGAGCCTAAGATATGGCTTCTGATGTGTTTCATATCTATTGGGCATGTCTGGTGAAACGGTGGTGTCTACCAGAAATCTATTTGTATGTAAGACTTAGAAGTTTCCTAGGAGATCACTCATCTCAAAGAAAGACTTTGCCTAGTAACCAAGCCTCCCAGTTGTCAGATGGAAGGGCAGGGCAAATTTTGTAGGCTGTATGATATTTCCCAGTTGCATTGGTCTGCTAATTTTATGCACAATTTTGTCTCTCAAGTTATATATACCCAAATTCAGCTTGGGAAAGTAGAGGAGGCTAAAATTGAAGACACTGAAAGGGCCATTCTTGCTAAGATTTTGCAAGACATTGAGGTTTAAAGAATTGAGAACTCTTGAAACCAAGCATAACAGAAAAAGGAAGAGAAGTGTCCACACTTCTGTAAAAAAACACAGTTGAACTCTGGCACCTTGATGTCTACAGCAGTGATGGTAAGGTCCCCAGATGGAGGTTTTGTCTGGAGGTTCTGGAAACCACCGGGCTGCAACTTGCAACAGCAGTAGTGAGGGAAATGAACAGATCTGTAGGCATTAGGAGGCAGCAATTTAGGTTTTGAAAGTAGTGAAGTGCCCCCAAGAAGCATATATCAAATAGTGAAATATGAAAATACCTGGATTACAAATATATTTCAGCAGCTTCTCTTTTGTTTTTCACTGTGGTGTATTTTTTCTCATATGTATACTCTATCTTGTTTAGGTTTAGCATACTTTAATTTTTAATTCATCAGTTGAGCTGTTTTAAGTTTCCATGGTACTGTGCACACATCATCATTTTTTATGCTGAGTGCAGTCTTAAAAGGGGGGAAAACCCACTTTTCTCTCTTTTTCTTGCTGCTTTAATGAGGATGGAGGGTGGGTTTCAGACTGGTAAACTAAATGTATGACTGCGGACAGACACTTTGTCAGGGTCCTCTCCTCACCCCCGTTACTGATCAGCCTCCAGCAGTATCTGCTTCTCAAAACTTGGGACAAAATGATTGTGTCCCCATTTGTGGTGTCCTATCATCGCACTCTTAACTTTTTCTACAGTTTTTAATGTTTTATGCATACACCTGTCAGAAGAGCTTCTTTAAAATAAATGCAATAGTTGACTTTAGTTTCCATTAGATGGTGGACTAGTTAACACGATTTACTCCATCCCCATCATGAAAATAACTAAAAATGTTGGATAAATTATTCTAAAACATCTTTTGCAATAAATTGATGATCTAGCAAAAAAGAAAAAATATATTCAGATGCTAAAAAAAAGGTGAATAAAAGGAAACAGAAGATAAATAGATAAGTAGAATGATAAAGCCAGGTTTTACCTTGAGTCTATTTGCCAAATCTGCTAAACCCAACATTCAATCTTCAACTGTTCAAGAGAGAGCAAGTTCCCTACATTATGGCCCTTTATACCTAAAAATTTAGGGCTATTCTCTTACATAACTACAGTACACTTATCATCTTTAGTAAATTTGACATTAATACAATACTCTTGTTTAGTCTAACATTAATATTCAAATTCTTTTCAGCCTACTCAATAATGTCCTTTATAATTTTCCTCTAGAGTACAGGATCCCATCTAAACAGATCTTGCCTTGAATTGTCACGTCTCTTTGGTATCTTTTAACCTAGAACATTTCCACAGCCTTTCTTTGTCTTTTATGACATTGATATTTTTTGAAGAATATTTTGCTTCCTCTGTTTTTTGAGAAGAATGTTCATCATTTTGAGTTCGTCTGATATTTCCTGATGATTAGATTCTGTTTATGCATTTTTGGCCTCAATATTGCATAGATGATAATGTGTTCTCAGGAAATCACCTCTGGAATTACATGATGTCTAGCTGTTCTTCATTGATGAAGTAAATTTTGATCATTTTAGTCAAGATGTTGATTTTTTTATTTTATAATATTTCACTGTACAATTATTGCTTTTTTTCTTCCTTGCAATTCACATGCAGACTGTGGGGATATAACTGTAAGACCATGCAAATCTATTTTTCATCAAAACTACCCCGCTAGATTTAATATCCATTGGTGATTCTAGCCTGAGCCGATCTTTATATTGATGGATGCAAAGTGACTATTTTCCAACTCTACCCATCCCTCCACAATTGCCAGTCAGCTCTTAGCATTCTACTGGAAATGAGCACTCCCTTCCATCCCATTTATTTATTCTGTCTATCCATCTATCTATATAACAATCATCTAGCTATTTACTATTGTATGAAATCGTGAATTTCTGTTTTTCCAGTGGTTTATAATTTGTTACTGTGCCTAATTATTTTGGTAGTGAAATTATCCCAGATCTGGCTAGTGGGAGCCCCTTCAATCTGACTCCTGTGTTCTGGTGATAAGCCCCCATAATTTTTCAGAGAACTTTTTCTTTTCCTCATGTAACAATATGTTCCAGGCTCTTTTTGTACCTACATGCCCAAACTCTGGATTAAGCCATTTCTCTGAGGATCTCTGGGTCGTTTTAGAGGGGAATGGTATTAAGAACTAAGATATGGGTGTGAGGTATGTTCATTGCTACGGAGGTATCTTTGCTTCTTGGCTCTTTCAGTGGACAGAACTATGATATATATGCACATATATACTCATACACATTCACATACCAATACATAAACACAAACACATATGCACACGTGTCCACATAAATATATTGGATTTTTTTTTGAAATTTTTATTGTGGTAAAATATATATTAAAAATTTGCCATTTTAACTATTTTTAAATGTACAATTTAGTGGCAGGAATTACATTCACAATGGTGTGTAACAATCACCACTATCTATTTCCAAAACTTTTCATCCCCCAAATGGAAACTCTGTAACCATTAACCAATAATTTTCCATTTTTCCCTGCCTCCCAGCACCTGAGAACCTCTAGTCTACTTTTTGTCTCTGTAAATTTGCCTATTCTAGATATTTCATATAAATGGAATCATAGATTTGTGTCTGGCTTATTTCACTTAGCATAATATTTTCAAGTTTTATCCATGCTGTACCATATATCAGAACTTAATTCCTTTTTATGGCTAAATAATATTCCATTAAATGTATATACTTCATTTCGTTTACCCATTCATCTGTTGATGAACACTTGGTTTGTTTCCACGGATTGGCTATTGAGAATACAGCTGTGATGAACATTAGTGTACAAATTTGGTTTGTTCCATTGTTATGTTCACTAGCTCTTGTGTTACTTGTCCTGTTATTTCTTTCAGTTTCTGATAGTGATTCCTTTGGGAGTAAGAGAGATTCTTATCTTAGTAAAGCTTTGGGTACTTTGCTGTTTGCTGAAGAACCATTCCATAAAAACTTTCATAACCAGTTTTTATTATCTTATAGCTATTAAGTTGAAATGTTTAACAAATATTTCTTGCTCTGCACTGCACGATGGGTGCTAGAGATTCAACAACAATGAACAAAAACAGGCATGGGCACTGCCCTCAGCTCTATGAAAGAGAATCAGTAAAGGCTTCCCTAAAGTAGCAATGTCTGGGTTGAGATCTAAAGGTTAAGTGAGTATTAGCTGGGTGTGGAGGGGAAGATGAGAGCATTTTAGGCAGAGGAAAGAGTAGATGCAAAATCCCTACTCCAGGAAAGAATGTGGCATATTCTAGAAATGAAGAACCACCATTTCTTAAAGACCAAGACCTATCCCTGATGTCTTTATAAAGGAGACCGATTTCCATGAGCCAGACATAAAACTCATCATGTTATAGTCACATTCTAAGACATGATTAAAAATTTCTTTTACTAAATCACTATTATTCTAACTCTCAATGTCTATTTATCAGCAATTTTGACTTTTGGAGAATTAAACACACGTAAAATCTCAAGGAATGTAAGAATAAAAATATTTGCATTAATATATTTGATAAAGTGATCTGAGCAGGATTAAATTTGTTCTTATCACACAAATGAATATAATATTATGGTAAAAACCCCCAAATAATGCAAAAGTGAATATAGGACAATTGGTGGTTGGCTCCTGTACTCTTTCTATCTCAGCTTCTGTTTTTTAAAAGGTGGAGAGGAAGCTAAAGCTTTATTTTCTAGATGGAGGGTGAGGCAAGATAGAGAAATAGTAGACAATTCAGTCTCAGGAAGCCAGGAGATAGTAGGTGGGTCCCCATGTCCCCTTATTTTTCTGGCTTAACCTCTCCAGCTCCCTTAACTGGGAGTTTCCTGGAATCCCTGTTACTGTTTTGGTAATTCCAGCTGGGGATTAAAGGGAAGATAGCTCAGATCTAGAAGTAACCTTAGCACTAGTTATAGCCCAGATGGGGAGGACACAGGAGATAGCTGAGCTCCCTCAAAGGCATGACCATAATTTGCTATGGTGGTGCGGACATATTGCTCCTTGTTGTTCCCACCAGACTTAGGGCTATTTTACCTCCCAAATTTCCCTTCTTTCCCTCTGGCGCTGATGGCCTTGTGGTATTCTTCAGAGTTTTTAGTCAGATGGAGGGTACAGAAGGGAGAAGCTCAAAGGTGGAGTCTTATTCTGGAACTGACTTATGAAATTAGGCTCACTTGATTTAACTGCATTTAGTACAAAACTTCTAGAATAAACAGGGAGTTTAGAGGTAATAAAGAAATACTAAATATAAAGCTGTATTTTTGTACTGCTGAATTTTGAGTACTACTCTATCTGTGAAATACAATGTCAAATATGCTGGGGAGAGAGGAGAGTGGACTCTGATTTTATTATATATATTTCTTTTTTACTTTCCAAGAGGAAAACTGACTTTGCAGTTCCTAAATGTAGTTAAATTTGTGAGCAAAATGAATTGAAATTCTGCCTCACCTTGTTCACAGTAGATTCCAGTGGTTCCTAAAGGACAGTAGCAGGTGTATCCATGAGGCAATGAAATACAGGTTGCTCCTTGGCTACAGTGGTGTGGAGGGTCATGTTCAGGATCGCAGGTGGAAACTGTCTCAGTACAGAATGCTCCTTTCCACCCAGTGGGACAGTTGCAACTGTAGGTTGAGAGAAAAAGGAGCATGGTTTGAACACTTGAGCAGAGATGGATATACACTTGTGTATCTCTCTGTTGTTAACTTGTCAGTTTTAACTGAGATTCCAAGGTATCAAAGTGAATTGTGATTCAAATTACCAAGATCCAAATTGTCAAAGAAAAGAGTTAATAATTAGCTTTAAGGTTCCTGGATTCCACAGAGTCTAGTATGGTTCAGAGCACGGAAATTGAAAGAATTTAGTAAGAATCATTTCTTTGGGCAAAACCATATTGTAAGTCCCTCTCCCCACTCCCACACCATCACCAAATCTATGCATGGCGTTGCTGTCTCCTAACTTCAAGCCTAGAGAAAAGAGATTCAGCAGGACCACTTGGAGAGCTTGATGTATGTTCCCCGACATTGGTGAATGCACAGGCCCAGCTCCTGGCTGCGGAAGGAAATGCAAACCTGTCAGAGGTGAATCCCAGGGAAAGGATGTGGCACTCACATTATACTTAGGAACATCAGCTTGAGGACATATGAAAATGGATCTTGCCTAAGAGGTGTCCTGCTGGCTAAAGAGACCCCGGCAGTAAGAGGCAGTCAGTTTATGGCTGGAGCGGAAGCTGAGGAGTAATGAGGAGTACTCGTGTGGAAGAGACTCATTATCTGGGATTAGAGAGTGATGTTGGGAGGGGCCCAGCAGGGGAGTCTCTGATAGAACCATCAAAGGTAGAGTTTCCAGATAAAATTCAGGGTGCCTAGTTAAATTTAAATGTCAGATAAACAATGGATAAATTTATTAGTGTAAGTATGTGCCATATAATATTTGAATTTCAGATTAACAATATTTGAGATATACTAAAAATTATTTGTTGTCTGAAATTCAAATTTATTTGGGCACCTGGTATATTCTTTCTTTCGTTCTTCCCACCCCCCGCCCCACATCTGGCAACAGTACACTAAAGGGCACATGAAAGAAAGGGTTGGCTTTAAATTACTGTCCATAAAGCAATAAACCATCTGAAAATAGTGCCAGTCAAAAAAGCACATCCCAGGATGGTGTGTGGGATGGGGGCTCAGAATCTATTAGGCTGGCAAAAGACAGCAGCAGATCACACCTCCTTGCTAGATCTTCCATTTAAGTCATAGACTCTGACTGGATTTAGGGCAATTCATATGCTTGCTGAATCTAAGTTAATAGTTATGCAAAAGAAAAAAAGTTTGAAAAATTGTGTCTCGTTCTCCAAAATGGAGGCAAACTAATACAGAATTAATCTGCAACAAAATTACATGCAATTTTGATTATTATTTGAAGAACACAAAATGTGTAAAGACCTTTTATTCAAAAAAATAGAATGAGTTACTAATTTTACAAAAGCACTAAAACTATAATCATAAATTCTTATTAAAGAATTTTTAAATAGAAGACTAATGCCATTACTTTTAAAATGGTGATTGCACCATCTAGTGGTGAAAAGAGATAAAACTTAAAAAGTCTTACTGCCTTAAAGACCTCACAATGGTAAAATATTTATTTGATTTATTTATTTTTAAAATAAATTGTATCGTGTATATTTAAGGTAATGCTATGAGAATGAAATATGTGTTTTGATATTAAAATAGCATAAATCACATTAAGCGTAATATATTAAATAATATAGATGCTATAAACTTATTTGAAAAATAACATCTTAAAGTAGCACCTCTTACAGTTCCTCTCAGAATCTTTAGGTCTGAAACAATTATCTATATGTTTAAAAACATAAAAAATTACTTTCAAATACCATATACTACTTTCTTCTGCTATATTTTAAGAGAGATTTTCATTAGAATGATTTTGTGCAAGGTCAGATTTTCTTTTTGTTCCCTGGCTTCTTTAGCACCCTGTGAAATGTAGATAATAAAAATTTTCAAATTTTCATTTGTTATTCCCCACTTTGGGTTATATTTTTGTAACCCTTGAAGTTAATTCATTAACATTTCTTCCTTTAACCACATATGTACTACTCTGCCCTGAGGAACAGTAGGTTTTGGAGAAGAATGTGTGTGAGGGAGGTGTCCGTACAGTGGGAAGAATAAAAACAAGACAGAGAGAGGTAGGTATTCATTTAGTTAAGGAATATTTATTATTATTTTTACATGCTGAGTATCTGCCCCCGGCTTAGCATTGAGAATCCACAACACATGAGGCTCCATTCTTGACCTCATGGACTTGATATTTTGAAGGAATCAGATTAGTAATCAGACAATTTTAATACAATGGGACGAGTGCTAAAATAGGTACTAGGGGAGCCCGTAAGAAGGTCACCGAATAAGTTTTAATGAATTCTGGGAAGGCTTCCGAAGGGAGATTTGCCTCCACAAGTGCGTGCAGTGAGCAGTAGGGGCAGGAGAAGGCTGGAAAAGGAAACTGGTGCCCACGGACTTTGAACAGATGAGTGAGAAATGACATAACCGATGAGGCACATGACTGCCATGAAGATGACTGCATGGTGTGACAATAAGCTCTCTGGTGATGCAATTTAACCTTAATGGGATCTTACTATATTTCTGCTACTAGAAAAGGGGCTGGCAACTTTTCTGTAAAGGGCCTTTTTTGTGTAGTTTTGTGGGCCATACAGGCTTTATTGTAATAACTCAACTCTGTCATTGCTGAAAACAGCCACAGAAAACACACAAACAAATGAGTGTGGCTGTATCCTAGCAAATTTTATTTACACAAACAGGTGGTGGGCCAGATTTGGTTTGTAGGTCATAGTTTCCTGACCTCTGTACTAGATCACTAGTTCCGTGGGAGCAGAGATCGGGTTTGTTTGGCTATTACAGTCCCAAGGCCCAAACCAGTTCTTGGCATATTGTAATTCTTCATTGATTATTCAGAGAATAAATAAATAAGTGAATGAATGAATCACGGCTCGGAAAAGGAAGTAGGTGGATGCAAAAGGGCCTGAGTAGGGAAACGGCTGGGGGGACGGAAAGGTAGGGGAAGATGTGAGAGGCATTTTCAAGGCTTTGGTAAGTGTGTTGGTGTGGAAAAGGAAAAATCGTAGTAACGACAAACATTTATTGCGGCTTATTACGTGCCAGACACTCTTCTAAGTAATTTAAATGTGTTACCCTTTTAATTCTCCTTATAACTTTATTAGGAAGGTACTGTCATTATCCTCATTTTGCAGAGGAGGAACTTGAGGAACAGAGAAATTAAGGCTGGTAATGGGAGAAGGAGTCTGCACTTTAGCCACCGTTCTATGTCTCTCAATCTTGTGGAGATCTTTGGAGTGTCAGGATTACATGACTGAAAGAATATGGTGCCATTAGTGGAAATAGGGACATTTGGATGGAAATATAGTAAAAGAAAAATATAAAGAATGCACTTTTAGCTAGGCTGTGTTGCAGGTGGTGATAAAACAGCTTTTTTTCTATAAGCATCTGGTGACATGGCTCATAAACTTGATGAGAGTTAAGGCCATAAGACAGATTTGTGAATTAAGCAGACTTGCAGGCAAAGGGCTGAAGCACATGGCACCCACTACACACTGGCTAAGAATATTCAAAAGTTACTAAGGAATCATTAACATTATACAAAAAACCGTTTTCTTATTTCAAGACCATTCCAAAAATGTTGTGTATTTTTAATTTTCAATACATAAAGAACGATTCGTGGGTTCTCCTGCCTCTAAACATGTAGAGATGGTAACACAGAAGGAAATATTAGACACTTCAGAAATACAAGTGACAGCTGGTCATGATGGCAATCAGAAGTTGAATATTGGAATGTGTTTTCACTAATACCATTAATTATTTTAATTCTGTGCTTTTAGAATGAAAGTGATTTAAATTCCTAAATTGAAGATAAATTGTTTAGTTCTTACTGTCAATTTTATAGCTCAGAAACATGGATGGGGTAATTTTTTCTCATTGCTATAGAAATTCAACATGAAGAATTTAATTTTCTTGTAATTAGGCAATTCTAAGACTGTGAGAGTTTAGGATGAACATAGACATATAAAAATTAACTGAAAATGAGATAATGGAAGTTTTAATATTCTTTGTTTTAATTCACTTAAACATCATTTACTCACTAAATATTCACCAAAGAGGATGTATAGAGCACCACTGCACTTTATTACCAGTGTGAATACAAAACAGAAAGCATAGTGCCTACCACCCTCCCCAGGACTTGGTACTTTACTTAGAGCAAAGTTTTTATATGAAACATATGTATAAAATATAATTCAAAGTTTATTGTGGCTTTACCTTAGTGCCAGGCACCATTTAAGTACTTTATTTGTAGTAACTCATTTAATCTCCATATTAACCCTATAAGATAAATACAATCAGCCCTCAGTTTGCAGATGAGAAGCTAAGACTTAGAAAAATATAACCTCTGCTTAACCTACTCTTTCAGTTTACCTATCAAATATGGATTCTGATTGCTCTGGATAAGAGAGATTGTTGCATATATGTTGAGGCTGCAATGGTAACAGTAAGTTCTTGGAGAAAAGTTACCTTGAGTTGGAACTGTAAAAAAGTTATGGTTATAGATTTGTGGGTTTTCTATACATAAGAAAAAGCACAGACACTGTACTTAAAATGCAATCTATGTGGTGTGATGTTAAGGTCATATGAATAATAGAATAAACGTATGGAATTTAGCAATAGATGATCACATGGCCTAAAGGACTCTACTGCATATACAACTTATTTCTCTGCTATTTAAAGAAAAAGGGAAATATAGCTGAGTCACCTTCTCATTAGGCCATTGGTTGTGTTGGATGGCTTCATTCATATTAAATTGCTTTCCTTTATGGTTTATTACCATTTGAGTAACAAGTCGGAAGAATAAAGTAAGTGTGATATGATGGATATCATTTTATCTGACAAAATTTTCTGGATGTTAAATGACATGCTCAAAATTTGAGCCTTTGAAGACTATACAATCAAGTGCTAAAACAAATGAACCTCATCATACACTAGATTGTGATGACTTGTTGAAACTCAGCATGCTTACAAGGAAGGGGTGCTATAGTCACTTTACCTGCAACATTCCCCCATGGCCTTCCTTTCTTTGCTGGTGAGACACTCACTAAAGTCTTTGAGGATACTTTATGGAGTGTAAGAAGGATGAGATAAAATTACTCTTTACATACTAATGAAAGTACTGTCTCTAGGCCTCATTCCTTATAGTTCTGTTCTTCAGGTGTGAGGGCCTCTGTATTTCTTTCCATCCATGCTATTTTTTTGTGTGTCATTTGTCCAGCAGAGTTTCCATATAATGCATTTGGCTGTTTATATCTTTATAATGTCATTTATTTTCCTTTATTGCCCATATTTTCCATAAACTTATAGAGAGGCTTGATTAGATTCAGGTTCAGGTTTTCAATGTTTTGTAGATGGTGCTGTAGAGTTCCAGCTGCCTCGCATCAGGAGTCATGTAATGGCTTATTCTACATTTAGTTATGTTATGATTGATCAGTGGGTTAAGGTGGTATTAGATTGACCCAACCGTTATATAGTTTTCTATCAATCTTTTACTTAACAATTCAAGCAGCCATTATTTCGTTGAGGGTTACAAAATGGTGATGTTTCTCATGTCTGCTATTTATCTGGCACTTATTAACTAAGTTCTATGAAGAACTACTTCTTATCAATTATCTGGTTAGTTAGTATTAATTTTCTTTTCTTTCTTTCTTTCTGTTTTTTTTGTTTTTTTTTTTTTTTGAAACAGTCTCACTCTGTCACCCTGGCTAGAGTGCAATGGCGTCATCATAGTTCACTGCAATCTCCAACTCCTGGGTTCAAGGAATCCTCCTGCCTCATCCTCTGGAGTAGCTGGGACTACAGGCATGAGCCACCATGCCCGGCTAATTTTTTCTATTTTTGTTAGAGACAAGATCTCACTCTTGCTCAGGCTGAGCGAGACCTCCTGAGCTCTCAAGCAATCCTCCTGCCTTGGCCTCCCAGAGTGCTAGGATTACAGACATGAGCCACTGTGCCCAGCCCAGTATTAATTTTCTATTGCTGCATAATAAATTGTCCCAAAACTTAGTGACCTAAAGCAACAATAAACATTATTATTACAGTCTCATAACAGGTCACTCTGCTTGCTGGCTTGCCACCTGTAATTCATTTTCTGTACAACTGCCAGAAGGGATATGTAAAATACAGTCTGATCATTATTAAAACAGTTCAGTGCAAAGCGTCATTTAATACTTTAATTATTAAAAAAGGCAGAAGCTGCCATGACATTTTGACTTGGTTTGGGAAGTCATAAATTGTCATTTTGAGAATATCTTATTGTTCACACAGGTCAGCCTCATTTCAGGAAGGAGAGGACTACAGAAAGGAGAATCTACTAGGAGGCAGGAATCACTGGGGGTCATCTGGAGGCTGGATACCATACTCTAAAAGTCAATCTTTGTAGGAAGGAAAAGTGGAACAAATCCATCTTTCCTTTTATCAAATTTCAGAATAATGAGTAGTATTCTAGCAACCTTTATAGGTAATGAGGCTTTATTCCTTAAAGAGGGGTATCATCACAACTATATGTATTTCATATATTGACATGTTTAACCCCATTGCAGACATTACTCTCTGTGATTTTGAAGTTGTCTTATCTTTGACCAGTGGCAGTCTCTTTAAGTTGGTTCCTGTGTCTTTGGAAATGACTCTAGTAGTCTTTGTTAGCATTCTTGCTTTCAGGCACTAAAAGATATCCAGACTCATATACATCTTCTGTCCTAGAGCTAAACATCCAGTTCTCCAAGAGGTCTTGGTTCATGTTACTGGAAAATGGTATTTGGAGATAACAATTTTGGCACTAAAGGTATTCATCGATACTGAGTCATTATTATTTCTAGATCTTTTTAGTGTACACAGCTAGGAAATAAAATTTTTAATACAAAAACTATTGTGAACTCATACATGATTTCCAGTTCAAATTAAAGACTAGAAGGTTTTTATTTCTTTGATTGTATGCCTATATCTCTTATGTCAAAAATTTTAGTTTCTAGTGATAAATATTAACATAATTATTCACTTGGTTTATATCTATCACCTATATTGCTATTTGGCTATTTTTTTATCTATAGTTTCAAAATAACAATACCAATGTTACCACTAACGTAAAGAGTATAGGATACAATTTAGCATACAATATAGGATACAATTTAGAATATCTTTATGGTTCCTTTCGTCCATAGGCTATAAACCCACTGTATAGTCAAAATGCTATATTTTAAAATCAATTGAATTAAATCTTTTCTGCTTGGTTATGCCATCAACTTGAATTGCAGTTGGATTCACTCATATCTTTATTTTCTTTTGGTGTTTAAGAATTGCTCCTTTTCTTTTTTGATTTACCAGGTGAAACATTTTGCCTGGTTCCAAATAAAAGCTATAAAGCAAATTATAGTTAGAAAAGTCTAGCTTCTGTCCTGTCACTTATCCTTGTTTTCTTCACCTTATAAATAACCATTTATAATTTTTTTGTGTAATCTCTCATTGTTTTTCTTAGAAAAATTAGTTTATGTATATGCATATATCTATATGTATATATTTATATCTATTTGTCTATATCTATTATCCCCCTTTTTTACATATTTCTTAAACCTATTTTTTTTACTTAACATATCCTGAGTGTCACTCCACAGCAATATATAAATATCCCTTTATGTATACATGTAGCCCTCCACTGTATGAACATTCCTTAGCTTTAGCAACCAGATACCTAGTGATGAATATTTGAGTAGTTTCCAAACTTTGCTTTAACAAATAGAGAAAACAAACAAGAGTTTATGCTAATAAAGTGTCTGCTTCTCTTCAGCCTCCCCAATAGATTAGTCATTTTTAAAAATCTTTTTGCCAACCTCATAGGTGAGAGAAATTATCAGTCTTAAATTGGAATCCCTAAAAGACAGAGTCTAAAGGCAATTCCAAGTATGGGGTACCCTATCAAGAAACCAAGAGTGTGGGAGAAAAAAAGTGAGCAGGAAAGAAGGAATACTAGTACAAGAGAATGAGTTACCACTGTGAAGCTGGATATAGCTTCACAAGAAACATAGCTGATTGCTTGGTAAGGGAGGGTGGTGTTTCTTGAAGGGCTGTACAAATGCAAACACAATTAATTTGACTACTATGCAGGGAGAAAAGTATAGCAGGATTAGATAGATTGACAATATTCATGATACACTTTAACCACAGATTAAGGGATTTTTATTTTGCTGCATTGGCAATGGAAAACGGAGGAATATTTTGAGGAGAAAAGTGATATGAGAAAAGAGAATTTTAGGAACATTCAACCTGAACTAGAGTAAAGAGAGTTTAGGGAACAGGATACTGGTTGATAAACAGTACATAGTTCAGCAAAGGGGTAAGAAAAGACTTTGTTCTTTTTTTAACCTTAGCTACTGACTAACAACAGGAACAGTTTACTGTTTGTTTGTTGCATCAGAGCTCATCCCAGGAGCATAAAAGCTTGACATGAACTCTGCCCTATAATACTCTGGTTTGGGAAATTTCAGAGAACACGGCTGGATCTGTGTGCTGACAGACTTGGAGCGGGAGAGCAGGCTTTCAGCACCTTACCAGAGCCCTGCACACACTGGAAGCCTTTCCAAAGCCCAACCTCTGTCCTTACTTGGAGCAAAACTTTCCCTCATGTACCAAAACAATGTCTCCCAGCCCACAGCTGTGAGGAATGGAAAGGAGCATGTCGAGTTGCTGTTTTTTTGTTGTTGTTTTTGTTTGTTTGTTTTAATTTATACCATTTAGCTGTGCAGTGTTCAGATGCTTAGATCAGTTTTGAGATTTTTGCTTTTAAAATTGATTCCGAGCATCATGAAATGTATGTTTCTAGGTTGGGACTTGACTCTTGAGCATTTAACAAGTATTTCATCATGTTTGTTAGTTATTTTTGAGGAAAAGGTTGAACTTTAGCTTTGAGCTGTCTAATATTACCCAGACATTCAATTTAATATTACTCTGCTTCAGGTGAAAAATAAAAGTGTAAAGCCATGTAAAGTAAGAGCCTGGGACTAGGATAAGGATGGAGGAAAATTTCTTAAACACTATTGAAAAGTATATTACAAAACACACTTTTTTTTCCTTTAAAGAAGGGATTCTTATTGAGATTAGAGAAGAATTATGAAAACTTTCAAAAGGAGTAAAATTCTTTGAACTGCTGCTGCTATTGGATTTGAATGTCTATGAATGGGAGCCTTAATATTTTTGAACAGTGAATATTTTTACTGAGGTGTAATTTATATACCATAAAATTCATCTATTTTAAGTTCAGGGATCCATAATTCTGATGTCATTATACAATGGTCACAAGAGCTATTTTTAGCTCTATACTGCTTTGCATGTAGTAATTATTATAGTAAATATTTTGTGGTTAGGTCAATAAGAGGATCCCCAAACTGGCACAATTTCGATAAGAAAAATTTTTAGAATCCTGTAAGGAAACTTGTCAGATGTATCATTCCCATTTTATGTTATTGCTTAGTCTATTTGTTATTCAAATTAAGGTGCTCATGTTTAACTCTGAGAACACCTTTCCACCCACACAGCAATTTATGAAATCTCCAGGGTATGCGTTATGAGAAAAGCTATTTCCAATTTGGACAAAATATGATGTGCCAACTGATAATAACTCCAACATTGCTTTTTAAAATTAAGAATAAATGAACAGATCACAACCAGTAGATAAAGAGCTACTTAACACTTTTGTTTAAATTATTTAAATTATTATTAAATTATTAAATTATTTAAATTATTATTAATAGTTATTTTTAAATTCATTTAAAAACAACTAAATGTGGCTCTTCAGTTAGGCTCTTTGTTCCATATAGAATAATGGAGAGTTGTGCAGGATTCCCTGTGTCCACCTTCAACTTTATATGCTTTCTTATTTCTACTTCCCAGGGTCTTTGTTTATTATCACATTTATTATCAATTTATTTATTTCCATTTTAAAAAATAACAAAAATACCTAGGAGTATCACCTAAAGAATGAACTCATTTCTTTAGAAAGTACTAAGCTTAGTTGTAGAGCAAATTAGAGTACATAAGTTGTAAAACAAACTAAAGGTTTCATTAAAAATTGTAGAGAAGTAATGATAAAATCATAACGGTAAAGCTAATGTCAAAAAATATTGCTGTATGATGATGGTATCTCAAGTCTCAGGTTTTGCCCTTAGTAATTCTATGGGCTTGATGAAACTAACCATTTTTTTTCTCCAAAAATTTTACTGTGATTAGCAGTTGTTTGATCTTTGTTTTTGATCATTTTCTAGTGAGGAGGTGAAGGGGAATTGTTCTGGGAGTGTAAGAGATTCACTCATGGCTTTTAAAACGACACCCTCTTCAGAGGGAGATTCTGTCCTCCAGGAAACTCTGATGCCTCACTTGCTGGCTGCTTTGCAATGAACCAGTGTTCCTGGTGAAGTGCGTGATACCTTCTGATGTGTCCTGTGGGAAACATTTTGACAAATCACTTTTTCATCCGTCTTATATATGTATGAGACACAAGAAATTTATGAATAGCTAGAGTGTAAGAAATTGAAGGATAGAGTGCTTACTTCCTCTTTCTCTGGGATATTCCCAGAGTCCTCATCCACTACAACACTTTTGCACAGAGCAGATGCTCAACAAGAGAAGTCATAAATATGATGACATTCTTTTTTCTTCTTTTCTTTTCACTCAGTAGGCCCACATTTGGTTTCAGAGTAGTTCAGAAGTCAAAAAGTAGTTCAGAAGTCAAATAGTGTAGCTTTACTATTGTCCACCTAGAGAAGGCCCTTTCTAAAGTAGCTCAAACCTAAATATGAAAGCAAATCCCAATTTGTAAGTCTTCGTAGGATTAGCATTTCTGTCTACTCTCTCAATACTATAAATTTAATCTGTATTTTCTATGGTGCTTGGAATGAGATGTAGTGATTCATTTTCATTGTTTAATAGAATTGAGAAGATAGTACAGATGCTGTGCTAGTTGCCTTCATCTGTCCTCCCATAATCTAGCAAGTCTACGTAAAAACATTTAAAATATAAGTGTCAGTTTGTTCCTAGTTTGTGCAAGTGGAGTACCAAAGTACCAGATAGAAGGCAGCTAGCCTGCTACTTTCTTTCTTAATAATGTCATACTTACTAAACAGTAGATCCACTCTCTATGCATGTCCCGCCATTGCCACATTTCATTAAACTACAAGGAGAAGCATCACATTGGCCAATGCTGCGCCCAGCATTCGGATGGCCCTCAGGGTTTCCTAGGCGTCTGAAACGACCGTCCTTCTCAGTACGAACTTCAATAGTGAAAATACAACCTTGAAGAAAGGCAAAACCACTTTATATTAACAAATAGAAGAAGCAGATAAAGCAAGGAGACAATTATTTTTCATTTTTAAAGTAATAATTTTTGAAAATAAATGCATGTAAATTTTAAGAAAACACAGAAAAATAAAAAAAATCATCCAAATATCATCACTTCAGAGAAGACAGCTATTAACATTTTGCTCTGAGGGTGTGTGCGTGCATGTGTGTATGTAAACATATATAGTATTTTTTTTCTATGCTTAGTTGTATTTTCTCTTCAACAAAAATGGAATATTACATTAAACTATGTAATATTATACCAAAAAATTAAATATACCATAAATATCATTAACTATTTTCTTGTAGTATTAACTATTTTTAAATGATGGCAAAATATTTTCTGATATCATAATAAAGTTAATCAACCTTCAATAATTGGACAATTGACTCATTTGTGTTTTTTTGCTATTAGAAATAAGGCCATAATAATGATCTTGTATGTGTATCTTTGTTCATTTTCTAATTATTTTCTTAGTACACATTTCTAGGAGTAGAATTACTAGGACAAAGGATATGGATGCTTGGAAGTGTGCCCAAGTATACCCCATAGATACTTTGTACAACCAGACCCAGCAGATTGAGATACTCACTTCTTCCCAGGCACCACTGTGCAGGGAATTATCATTCCATTTCATTTTTACCTGAGATAACTGATAAAATACTCTTTTGCTGTTTTTAACTGGACCTCAAAATCTTTTAATAAATTTATTGATCATTTGTAATGTTTCCTTTTCAGTTGCTTATTATGTACTTTTTATTCCCCTTCTATCTACTTTTTAAAAAATATTTATTTGGAAGACCTCTTTATATAATGAACTTATTAGCTATTTTTGGTATATTGTAAATATTTTCCCCAGTTTAATATTTGCCATTTAATGTTGCTTATGGTGGTGTTTTTATATTTTTTATGTAAAGAAGTTTATAATATTTATTTGTCACAATTATCTTTTTTTCTTCCTTCAGAGATTTTGCCTTTGCATGTATCCTTAGAAAGGTCTTTTCTAACTCAAGATTAGATGAATGTAAACAAAAAGGGCAGTTCAATGAAGAATTTGAAATGGAAATGTTTGGGATCCTGACATGTATTGCAGTTTTACTCATTTTCTTCAGTACTTATGCAGAATTTGCTTACTAAGTTCTTTCAAATCAATAGGGACATCAACCACAAATAAAGTCATTAAAATGATAAAAGAAAGGCTAGATTGGATTTAATTTCCAAAGCATTTTAAGAAGCTAAAAGTGTGGAATAATTCCTCATGGTGAAAAGAAAAAAAGTGAGTTCAGTTTTGGAAGGTCGAGAATTTACTTTCCAACTTAGTTTTCACTGGTACTTTTACTGAGAAGCACCGTTCTCAGCATGCATTGATATTTTCTCATTATGAGAAAACAGTGATTTTTTTTTCTCCTTAGGTTTCATCTTTGTTTTTTCTCCAAGTATTGCCATCTGCTATTACACAAAAATTTACTGAAATACTGTACTGAAGAAATGAATGAATCCTAGCTGCTTTATACTGAATAACCAAGTAGCTCAACTAACAAAGCAGGGTTTCCCATGCCTTTTACAAGAGGAAATGCACTCTTCAGGAAGCAAAAGTACAAGTAGAGGATGGAGTCAGGTGGGTCTGAGTTCAAATATGATCTGTGCCACATAATGGCTAGAACATCCAAAGCCTAAGTGAGGGCAAAAATAACTACTCCATGGATTAGGAGGAATAAATAAGATAAGATATATAAACTGCTTTGTATAATGCTTCAAAACTAGCAGGTCCTGTATTCCACCCCACCACCCCACCCTCTATTACACTGTCTCAGAAACCTATTTCCTTTATAAAATTGAAGATTTATTTTTAGCAAAAATTATGGGATGATAATACTAGATTTTTGTATTTTTTATAATCATACATTAAAAATACTTTGGTAAATGACTATGTTAATGTTTTAAAGTGTTTATTTAAAACCATTTCTCTTTCATACATAAATAAAATGCTTTCATTATGAGGAACTGCTGAAACACGTTTCTAGCTAAAAATGTGGCAGTGCTACATTTAGAGAAACATTTAGTCAATATAAATAGCTCAATGTGTTTATTTTACTGAGAGATGCTTCATGTCAGTCAACATATCATGCAGTTTAAAGGCGATTATGGTGATTACAGGGAAGACATTTGTGGAGTATAAATTATATAATTTTATTCCTATTAATATAAGAGATTAAAACAATCCACTTAGTGTAGCACAATGAAACAGGTGTTTAATATATAATACATATAGCCTGCCTGTGATAAAGTTATCATAATAAAGACACTTGAAGTGATGAGCCATGTGTATGTTGGAAAGTAAGACTGGCCAGGTACCAAATAAGTGATAGCTTTTTTAAAATTAGACAGTTAAGGTTTTAAAATTATTGCAGTAAACTCATTACTTTTTCCCATATGGGTTCTTGAAAAATTCCATGCAATTAAAAAAAGAGAGAAAAAATTGAATGAGCAAAAAACTGAATGTAGAGTGTTGTATATTTTTTAAAATTGAATAACATCTTTTTTTACAGTGTTGTTAATGAATCTGAATCCATCTCATGCTCACTGTATTTAGTTGAGTAATAAATATTGAATAACCCCCACATTAATGAGCACTAGTTGCTATAACATTATAAATTTATTTCTTGTTCATGTAAAGTCCAAAGGGTGGCCAGGGTTGGGCCTGGGGTAGGTTGGCAAAGAGAGTAAAGGATTGTATGGATGGTTTTCATAGGCAAGTCCTGAAAGTAGCAAATGTCACACCTGCTGGCATCTCACTGGCCAGAACTCAGTCACATGGTCATGTATAGCAGCAAGGGAATCTGGGAAAGAGTCTAGTTGTAACAACTTCTGTCAAAGCTCATATTATGTGAAAGTACCATTCCAGGTGCTGTGGAGATCTGTTATAAGTCAAAACTACAGCTCCTGTTCTCCAGAAGCTTACTAAATTAGGAAGTTAAGACATACGTTCTCTGGATATATAATTATACTAGGTAGTGAAATGCAAAGTGGAAAAGGACTTGAAGCTCCAGAGGCTTCAGAAAGAGAGAGAAAGAGAAAGAGAGAGAAAGAGAAGTCGAGAGCTCACATTGACGGCTCAGAGAGTGGATTCTCATTGAAGAGGTTGCATTTAAACTGACCTTCAAGGCACATGGAATTGAGGTAGGGAAGACACAAAGAGGCAGTGATTAGATATAGTGATGGTTAATTTTATGTGTCAATTTCACCAGGCCGTAGGGCGTCCAGATATTTGGCCAAACATTATTCTGTGAATGGGTTGGGGTATAGTGTGTGTATGTGGCGAGGGGATGGGGGGAGGTATTTCTGGATGAGACTAACACTTGAATTGATAAACTGAGTAAAGTAGATTGCCCTCCCTAATGTGGATGGGTCTCATCCAACTAATCGAAGACCTGAATAGAACAAAAAAAGCTGAGTAACCGAGAACTCCTTCTGCCTGATTGCTTGAGCTGGGACATTGGTGTTTTCTGGCCTTTCTACTTGGACTGAAACATTGGCTCCTCTTGGGTCTTGAATTCTGAAGACTGGAACTCATACCATTGGCTCTCCTGGTTCTCAGAGCTTCAGACTCAGGCTAGAGCTACATATCAGTTCCCCTGGGTCTCCAGGCTGCTGACTACAGATCTTGGGACTTCTCAGCCTCCATAATTGTGTGAGCCAACTCCTTATGATAAATCTCTCTCTCTCTCTTTCTGTCTCTCTCTCTATACATATACACACATCCTATTGATTCTATTTCTCTGGAGACCACGACTAATACAGATAGGTTTTTTTGTTTGTTTGTTTGTTTGTTTTTAAGAGATGGGTCTCATTCTGTCACCCAGGCTGGAGTGCAGTGGCATGATCATAACTCACTGCAGCCTCAAACTCTTGGGCTCAAGCGATCCTCCTTCCAAGTAGCTGGGACTATGGGCATGTGTCACTGCATCGGGCTAATTTTGTTTTTTTCACTTTTTTAGAGACAAGGTCTCACTATGTTGCCCAGGCTGGTCTTGAACTCCTGGCCTCAAGCTATCCTCCCACCTCAGCCTCCAAGTCACTAGGATTACAGGTGAGAGCCACTGTGCTGGGCATAATATAGACAAGTTTTGATGGAATAAAAGAGATAAGAAAAGATAATAAGAGATAAGTAAAGAAGTATATTGCGAAAAGGCATTTTTAGTGAGGATGAGATGTTTGACTCCAGTCATTCCATTTCTATAGCTTCCTTTAGAAAAATTAACTGTGGAGCAAGATTATAGGCAACAGAGCATCGTCAGACCATATAGTGAAAGGATTCAGCTTATTATCACTTGTGTCCTAACTTATTTTAATGCTTTTTCCCTCTCCTCCCTCTTTTCCCTTCCTCCAGATCTTCTTCTTTCCTTCCTTCCTTGCCCAATCAGTCAAATACCACCATCCATGAAACTTAGTCTGCAAACTCTGTGGATCTGTAATGCATGCAACTTTGGAGAGCAGAGGAAAAGAGAATTGCTCGTATTTGAACAGGCAAAGCAGTAAGCCACTGCTTGCTTTGCATATGTACATTATTTAATCCATTTAGCCTCAATATCTTTATGAACCTTAAAGGTTATAGACAAAATAATGGTTCATTATATACCATTTTCAGAACAAAAACAAATGGGCTTTATTAGCAGTAAGGATTTGTATTTTAGATTGAGAATTTTGGATTAGATTTACTTATCAAGAGAGTTTATAGAAATGCAAAAGCCTAAATCAGATAATCTTTTATTATGCGATTTAATTTCCATTCTAAAGACAAATGTGATCTCTTTACCCTAATTATTAAGTTCTTTTAGAAAATTCTCTTTGTTATGATTAATTAATATAGTGCCTTCCAAATCTGGGAGGCTTGTTGAAATGCAAATTTTTAGACTCTACTGCAGAGATTTCAATTAAATAGTTTGGGGGTAGGGTCCAGAAATCTGTACTTTTAAGAAGTTATACTATATTATTATTTAGAACAAGTAGAAATAAGCTTTTGGGAACCGTGGGTTTATGGTACCATTGCAATTTGGTTGCTATGGTAAGTTGGTAACAGTTGTCCATAATTTGCAATAAATAGTAAATGCTAGTTTACAATGGAAGGGAGACAGACATCAAGAGAGGATCCATTAGATGAATGATAAAATTAGGGTTTCCGGGGTCCTGGATCTTCCATAAGACTATGGATTAAGAGGCAATTACCTCTGCCCAGCTTTAATGTGGAGAAAAAAAAAAAAAGCAATTACCAAGAAGACCTGCTCAAGACTTCCGTCCTAAGAACCATGGCAGTTGACATGCTTCCAGGGGTGTATAATCCTAGTCTTTCTGTCAGAAGAAGGGCCGGCTATGTGTGTGGTGAACTCAGGCTCATTGCCACACTTAAGCAGAAAATGACACAAAGGCAAACCAGGAGGAAGAACTGGATCTCAACAAATTTAAAAATGTTGAATCCTATGACAGCAGGATGGAGTAATAACAGTTAACATTTATTTAGTGTTTATCATGTGCTGGTTTCTGGGGTAAGACCTTAACATAATTATTTTACTTAATTGATTAATCACAAGAACCCTATGGGATAGATATTTTTATTTTACAGAAGAGAAAATGGAGGCCCAGAGAGTTTAAGTAACAGGCTGAAATTCACGTAGCTGCTAGGTGGCAGCTGAAGACAGATTGATTCCGGAGCCTGTGCTCTTAACCACCATCTGTTGCAGAGGAAGAGGAGTGAGCATCTGACTGGACCTATGCCTCTGTCACTTCCAGCACCATCGTCTCTGCTAACACAGAGAACTTGCTCTATACGAGGCACTGATCTGTGTCCTCTCTCCATTAACTCACTCTTAGAACTACATAGCAAGAGAAATACTGTTATTAATCCCATTTTACAAATAAGGCACAGCGAGGCACAGGGAGGTTAGGTGACTAGCCACAGTCACAAAGCCTGCAGGGGCAGAGCTTTGGCATTTATCCTGGAAGCTGGGTTCCAGAATCTACACTCTTATCCTTGATGCTATACTAGCCTCTCACACAGACGAATTATCCAGTCCGAAGTAGTCATGTAAGGACTGTGTCTATGATAAATTACAGCAAGTTTTGATCACCCTCCTACAGGGTTTCTACTTCATCGAGTAGAAGATATACGTCTTTCACATTCGTAAGTTTACTCATTCTTTTCCTTAAATATAATGTTTTAAAAAACTCATTGATTTGTTATGCCTTTATAATCCTTTTCAGATTATTGCCTGCTGCAAAAGCACTGTTGAGCTCTCTATTACATTTAGCATAGTGCCATAAGAGTCTTTAAACTATTCTTTAAGACACCCTTCTGAGAATCATCACTGATTACATATTCAAAGATAAAGTTTCTTTGCGAGCCTTGGTAAAATGAAGTAATTTTGTTAGAACCTGACCTTGAATTGTGCTGGATTAGTTGTCTCGCTTTCATATATTTCAGTACATGGCCTCCTGCACTTGTGTTTAAGCAGAAGTCAGTCAAGGTGGGGAAAAAGATGCTGCCAAGCACATGGAAGACTCAAGGGCCGGAGATGGTGTTTGATGGCAGCTCTTGTCTCTCAGGGATCCTAGTCTCTGTTCCTTGAATTCTTTTTTCCCTAGAGACAAGGTCTCACTCTGTTGCACAGGCTGGAGTTCAGTAGCTTGATGATAGTTCACTGCAGTCCTGAACTCCTGGGCTCAAGTGATCTTCCTGCTTCAGCCTCTGGAGCAGCTGGAACTACAGGTATGTGTACTACCATGCCCAGCTAATTTTTTAAAAAATTTGTTTTGTAGAGATGGGGTCTCACTATGTTTCCCAGGCTGGTCTCAAACTCCTGGCCTCAAGAGATCTTCCCACCTCAGCCTCCCAAAATGCTGGGATTACAGGTGTGAGCCACTGTGCCCAGCCTGTTCCTTGACTTCTGATGGAGGGTATGCTGGGCCTGGGTGAGTGGCTGAGGACACACCATATGAGCAGCCCTTTTACCAGATACTCTGGGGCTTGGACCCACCAAAATTTTCATCAAATGAATTATTATAACAATTCAAAGCTTATCTTTGTTCCACTACAGTATGAACCAACTTTATAGGGAAGGTCTGAGCCTTTGTTCCTTTTTTAATACAGGTAGATAGACTATGGCAATATGATTATTCACCCAAGGACAATGCTGCCTTTAATCCTCTTGGCTTGCTGCGGCCTCTGTGGGTCACACCTCAGTGGTACGGACGGGTAGATGGCTCTCTGTCTCTTGCCCTTTATGTCAAGTACATAAGTTAGATGGAGTTTCAGTTTTTTTCTGTGACTCCATGAGGCCTACCCTGCTTATCTCATATTAAAAAGCACCCTATATAAAAACATCACCAATACTCCTGGTTCCCCATATCAGACTCTGCATTTCCTTTTTTCCTATTGAATTTATTACATTATACTGCTATATATTTTTCTTATTTATTATATTTAATGTTTATTGTCTGTTCCCTCCTCTCTCCAACTAGAATGTAAACTCATGAGTACAAGAATCTTTTTTTCATTGAAACATCCTAAACACCTAGTACCTATGTTGTAAGGTATCAATAAATAATGAATACTTTTGATTAAAATCAAATTTTGTTCAAGTCTAATTAGAAACAATCCAAACGACTGGTTTGGGAACTAGAAATATACTCTTTAAAAGCTTTTTCTTTTCTCAACATTTGAAATAATTAGGTATAGTATAAAAGCTGTCCATGCCTTACCTTGAAAACCATTTTTAAAATCAGCTCCACTTGGTAAGAGGTCTGGAGTGTATTCGCTGTAGCCACCTACATAAAATTGACTGAAGACATTGAGACCAACCAGTCTTCCTGGGGCGATGATGGATTTATTTTTATGATCATCTACCTTTAAAAGGAAAAAAATTCAAAACCTATTTAAAAAGGAATTAATTCCTCAGGGTAAACTGTTAAGATACTCTTTTGTTATTTCCCATTAAACTTGGCATGAAAAATTTACAAAGACCTGAATTTTGAAGAAATAAAAAACACAATATCACTCAATTCTCTGCTTCTCTGCTGGTGTCTGTTACCATGGATATATTAATATAGCAGTTATGGTTTCGCATTTCAATCAAAATCACAGTTCCTCAAAGATTAGGAGCTGGCATCCTGCTGATCTTCCTCCATCTATCCTTGTCCCCTCTCCTGTCAGTTCTCAATACAACCACCAGAGTCATTTATCAAAAATAGAAATCAACCATGGTGCCCAATCCCCACCTTCTTAAGTAGTTCTCCATGGCTCTTTGGATAACAGCCTGAACTTCTTAGCATGACATCGAAGTCCTTTGATAATATAGAACCTTGTCTGCTTCTAACCACATCTTTTGCTCCTCAATCCCCCCACCTGAAAAGCACACTAAACTACTTGCATTCCTTAAGCTCATACTGGCCACCGTTCTTTTTCCTAACTCAAATTTAAAGTTATACTCAAGCATCACCTTTTCTGGGAAGCATATCCTGAACCTTCTCTCTCACCCTTATCTCTGTTAGTAATTCCTCTTATTTGTCACACCATTAAGTATAATCATCTCTCTATTCCTCTATTTAGTGCAATAGTCTGTGAACTTCATGGATACCGGCATCATGGCCTATTCGCCTCTGTACCTGAGCATGGACCCGACGATATACTAGTGCTCGGTAGTTTGTGGGGCAGATGAGGGAATGATTCTTTACCTTCAGCCAGCCCATTTGGAAGAACCTCCCCAGACGGACGGTGTGGATTCCAAGGCTCAGATCGAGGGGCTCACTCCTGACACTTGCTCTGCCAGAGCCCAGGTTATAACTATGAACCACGCTGCCGTTGAGCAGACCCACTGCCAGGAAGTCATCGCCATTCAGCCCTGGAAGGAGAAGACGCATGGGGAATGCTCACTGAGGGGAAATTCAGGAGTCCAGTCAGCTTCGTTTTATTGTCTGGTTCTGCATTATGGATCAATACGGTAAGTTATAACAGACATTTAGCCTCTTGTTGGCACTCAGGTATGTGTGCAACTAGCTATTATTATTCACACTCCCAGAAGCTATCTAAGTACTAAGAGTTTATTTTTTTGAAGCCATGAGGATTTTGGTCAACTGGGGAATGATCAATGATCGACTAAAAAGTTGTATGGGAATAAAATCTCCTTTTTTTCTGAGTGAAATTCAGTGTGCCCTTTACAGTAAGGAGAACTTTGCAATGGAGTAGAACTGCTCTAGTAGTGAATGAGATTTGAAAGGCCGGCGTAACCTAGCATTGGCTTTGAAATTCTCTCGATGATTTGAGACGAGTGTAAAGAACAATTTATTCCTGTGGTTGCTCAGATATGTTATCATTGTTCTATTGCAAAAGCTCTTAACCGTGCCCCATGACCAGGTGAGTCGTTTCTGTGTTTCCTCTTCTCTCTCTCCCTCCCTTAGTTCAGGGCCATCCATGCAGCACAGTGAGTTGTAGGACCCAGAGTACTCAGGAAACAGCTACTGTAGACCCATGGGGAAAGGGAAGTGGTTGGGAGATACCCAGTATTAGTCACTGGGGAAAGGGCCTGGCAGTAGGCTTGCTGGGATTAGGAAGTTCCGGGATAATCAGTGGGTGTAGGGCAAGAGGTCTGTTCATAGGGAGCAGGGACTCAAATATGTCACCCAGTTTCTGAAAGGTATGTTTGTGGGTGGAGTAAAAGAAGAGCTCAGTATTGAGGCTTGTGGACAGGAAACTGAGGCAAAGACTTCTGTTTAGAGGAAGAATATAAGGACCCCATAGAAGTAAGAGGTTTAACATAAAGGAAAAAGCAGAAGTGAGTCCTTGGACATGGACAAAATTTGTTACAATGTTAGTATGAACGGCCTCCCCTTTCTGCACTTGTAAGGGTGATGCTTTGCCTGCCAACTTGGCTTCTACTGTTAGTTTGTTCAGATCTGCAGGGATGGGGGTTCCCAGAGAGTGTCAAGGGAGGTGGGTTTTCTCAGGCATTGGAAAGTGGAAGAAAGTGAACTCTGCCTCTGCTTTTCTAAAGTGTCTGCCATGGATCCTCGGCTGGGTTATTATTATTATTTTTTAATTTCAGCATATGCTGGGTTATTTTTGAGAGCTCTCTAGGTGAGTCTGATACGCAGCCACTGTTGAGGGCAACTGTACTGCCAGACCATGGCCAAGTACATTGGGAACTTATAGCAAGTCTCTCTCCTTCTCTCTCTCTCTCTGGTAGTTTCTTTCCACTTGCAATGCTGCAGCAGGTGAGCCAGGTTGTATATTTAAGATGGAAAGAACTCCCAGGAGAAAACAGATTCAAGAAGGCAGTTAGAAAGGCAGAAAGGAGAAAAATCATCACTAGAGATAGGAAATAGTCTTCGAGGCTGCTGCTGGGGTAGAGAAGAAATTGCGAGAGACGGCTGTGGAAGGAGAATTGTGAGATTTTTCTGTGGGTTGTGGAATGGGGATCTTTCTGAGAGATCCTGGTGGGGATCTGAATTGTCTTTCAAATTGCCCAGGCTACTGGAATGGAGATGGTGTTTGGGTAAACCTTAAGGTGGTAGGAGGGCAGATTTATTCGGGCCATACCCTTCTTTCCTTTCTGTCTTGTTCTCTCTCCTTCTTCCTCCAGTTATTGAAATAACATTTCATGCCAGGAGCTACATTATCCTCAGGCCCTCAGCAGCCTGGTTGGGAGACAGGAGGTTTGTTTCAAGCGCCATGCGGAGTGGAGTAGGAGCAGCAGTGGGGATCATTAAGATGGGGTGGGGAGGAGGGTGAGGAAATGCAAGCAGGTGATTCTTGAGCAGGTTTCTGAGCTAACCCAGAAAATGACAAGCAAGAGTTTGTTAGATGGGAAAAGGGCAGGTGCTAAAGCGTGCTGCCTGCAGTAGAGAGAATAACATTGCAGCGACCCAGAAGGGGCAGAGAAGAACGTGGGCTGCCTAAAGGACTGCTGAGACCTGAGACTGGCTGGCATTTAGAGTCTCGCAGGAAAGGGAACTAAAAAGCCAGAAAAAACTATACCTTTAAGGGCCTAGTATACTATAATGAATGATTTAAATATTTTGCCAGAGACTCTCAGGAACCATGAGAGGATTTTGAATGAGAAATCTGGACGTTAGGTGACGCTTATAGTAATGTTGAGGACAGAGCATAGTGGCAGATAAAGAGCCTCATTGGAAGGTCACTCAAGTGACTCAGAAGACAAAAGATTAATGTTTAAACACATTAAGGCAGTGGCAGAGGGTACAGAAAAAAAGGGGAGGAATTTGTTCGTGATTTGGAAGGAGAATTTGAAAGGACATATCAATTTGGATGAGGAGTTGAGGAAAAGGGAGGAGTTGAGGGAGGTTCTGGAGAATCTAGCTTGAAGAGCCAGGCACAGTGGCAG
>RJWJ010009660.1:22053-49402 GCA_004363605.1 Indri indri | reverse complement strand
GCCACCATGCCCGGCTAATTTTTTCTATATATATTTTTAGCTGTCCAATTAATTTCTTTCTATTTTTGGTAGAGACGGGGTCTCGCTCTTGCTCAGGCTGGTCTCGAACTCCTGAGCTCAGAACTATCCGCCAGCCTCGGCCTCCCAGAGTGCTAGGATTACAGGCGTGAGCCACCGCGCCGGGCCCAAGGCAATTTTAAATAGCAGAGAAATGGCCAACAGAGCTGAGGCAGAGCTCCTACTGGCTCTTCTCAGGCCCATCCAGAAGAGGGAAGCCTCTCAATTTCCACACTCAATGGGCTGTTGTGGAAACCATATTATCAACTTGCTGGTGAACAGCCAAAATGAGGTACCAAGATCTTTTAAATTGATACAGATTATCTTTGTACAAATTGTGAACAATCCTTAAACAGAAATGTTAGGATAAAGAATTCTGACTGAATGTGGCAAAATGAACACTTCTATCTATGCCCACTCCTTCCCAAAATGCCACTAGGATGATAACGAAGGCCTGTAGCAAGACAAGAAAATAATCAGTTCAGGTAAATACAAGAAGAGAGATGAAACCAGGACTTGGCTCTACAAAAATAAAAACATAACTGATACATTAACTCTGAGAAAAACAAAAAGTTGTTTAAGAAAGGAAATGTAATCACAGTAAGCCCCATGGCTTAATGACGAATATTTACATAGTCCTAATAAAGTAAACACTGAACACAAGTAGGGTAATATATTGAGCATACCGCCCTAGAGAGTATATGATAGATGTGAAGTAAGGGAAAAGGGAGTATGTGGTGTCTATGTGTTAGAGGGAGGGAGCTATAAGAGAAAAATTCTAATCTTTTATAGTAGGAAATGAATAAATAATGCCTCAAATTGAATAAAGTCAAGAAATAGCAATACAGATGTTTAGAAATACAGAGGTAAATATCAGAAGAAACAACTAAACAACTAAAAGAGTTGAAAGAAGCTGTCTCTAGGGAGGAAGAACAGGCAAGGCACAGCACTGTTTGTTTCTGTTGTACTTTCTAAAACCTTGTGGTACTATAGAAAATACATACGCTAATTTCACTTAAAATTTAAAAAAAGGAAATGCTAGAATTTGACAGATGAGAATTGACATACTGTGCAGTCTCTTAAGGTAGTATTAATACATGGTCTCATCTACCATATGTGAGGCACTAATGCTAGAAACTGGGGACACAAAGAATAAAAATAATAATAAAGAATGCTCCTGACTTTAAAGACTTTAACTTCCAACAGGGAAGACACATAAATAGAACATAATCAATGGGACAGTCAAAGAGAGCTTTTTAAAAATGCAACTCCAAAAAGTTAAATAAATAAATATGCAATAATAGGATGGAGACTGTTCTTTATAAGGTAATCAAGGAAGGCTTCCCCCGGACTTCCCTAGTTAAGCAAAACCCTTAGTGGAATTAAGGGAGCAAGCCAGGTCAGTTCTGGGCAGAGGCGGCAGAGATCCATGAAGGCAAGGCTTTGTCCAATGCTGTCTCCTTGATATCTAAATAGTATCTGGAACATAGTAGGCACTTAGTAAATATGTATTGTATGTACTGTCCTTAAGTTCTGTCAGTAACCTCTGTATCTTAAGAATAAACTCTTTTTCTATTAAAGCTAACTGGAGTTATTAGTTATTTGCATTCAAAGTATCTTAACTTAAAGATTAGACCACAGGATCAGCACAGGGAAGTTGTCTTCCCACACAAAACCTTCCACTTTTCTGCAATTCTAAGAGTGGCCAAGAGTGACTAATTTACAGAGGAGTTAGAATGTATGTGGTTTGAAAATTCAGTTCTCTTTCCACAGACATAGCCAATTGATCCATCAATAAATAAAAAGAAAATTCAGTTCTCTGGGCCATACCAAAAGAGAGAATTTTGTGGCCCCTTCTCCCTGGAAATATGCTAACTGAGGCATGTGGGAAGCTTTATATTTGGCCCTACTAGCTTCCAACTACTGAAAGATGTTCTGTGGGCCATTCCCTTCAAAAAGCACACAGCTCAGAATGCGCAGGAGACGGGAGATGTGAACCTGCCACACCTTCGCTTTTCCCATGCCTCTCGAAGTGGGAGACTTTTGAGGCCATGAATATGACTTTAATCTTTATGAAGACACATCTTTAAAAGATAGCATTAGTCTTTAAATACCAGATGAAGTTTGGCTTTTATTTAACTTAAAACAACAAGAACAATCAGCTCCATTGCTGGGAAGTTTAAGTGGTTTTCAATGTTAATTTTGACATATCAGATTTCTGCCATACAGTGACTTCAGAACCTAAACCCTACGATGCTACTGAATTAAGCTATGCTTAATATTAACTAAAATTGTCTTTACTCAATTTCCACTGCTTATTTTCTAAGTATTTTCTTCAAATTTACGTTGTCTTCCACATTTCCCTTTTCTGCTACATCGTTTTTTTTTTTTTTTTTTTTTTTGAGACGGAGTCTCACTCTCGCCTGGGGCGAGTGCCGTGGCGTCAGCCTAGCTCACAGCAACCTCAAACTCCTGGGCTCGAGCAATCCTACTGTCTCAGCCTCCCGAGTAGCTGGGACTACAGGCATGCGCCACCATGCCCGGCTAATTTTTTTTTTTCTATATATTTTTAGCTGTCCAATTAATTTCTTTCTATTTTTGGTAGAGACGGGGTCTCGCTCTTGCTCAGGCTGGTCTCGAACTCCTGAGCTCAGAACGATCCACCCGCCTCGGCCTCCCAGAGTGCTAGGATTACAGGCGTGAGCCACCGCGCCCGGCCTGTTTTTGTTTTTTTGAGACAAGAGTCTTGTCTGTTGCCCTGGCTAGACTACAGTGGCATCATCATAGCTCACTGTAACATCAAACTGCTAGGCTCAAGCAATTCTCCTGCCTCAGCCTCCCTAACTCCTAGGATTACAGGCACAAGCCACCATTCCCAGCCACATTGTTAAATTTTTTCTGAGGTCCTGTTTTAAAGATTTATATAATATTTGAAAAAAGAAATCTAAAATATACATAAATATGCAACCCAAGATAATTCAACTCCAAATCAATTCCATACAGAAAATCATTCACTAAATGTTTAGATAAGGAGCATATGTACATAACTGTTCTAGTAATACAATGCTGTGGTATTAATCTTTTATTGGAACAGACATTAGTGGAGAATGTTACTTTTATACACTATACTCAAGTAGCCACCTTCACAATGAAGCATCTCACAATAGGAATGAATGAAATCTAAGAAGGCAATGGAAAGAGTCTGGAAGAAGTTCGACCCCTCTAGAAGAAAGAAGTATTACAGAAAGCTCCTACCAAAAGTGTTAACATGATTTTCATTTCATTTGATTCTCTATCAGACTTTAATATAATTTACTAAGTTTTAAATTTGGATTCCAATGGCATTTAAAAAGTCAAACTGAATGTCTTCTTGAAAATCTACAAAGATATATGGGGTAAATATGCCAAGGAGTAATTTTTTCTTTTGCTACAGAATCTGTATAATATAGATTACTCAATACTACAACTTATTTCTTCTTGGGAAAGACACAGTTTCAAGACCAAAATGGTCAAAGAAAGTGCTAAACACAAACGGACAGATTTTACTACTCAGAGATTCTCACTAAAGTATGTAACTACTAAAAATGCACTTTAGGAAGATGAGAAAAAGGAGTGAAATATAAGAAAGAATAGTGAAGAAATGGACATTAACTATCACTAACTACATGAAACAGCAATTGATAACTGAAAGCGTATGCCAAACACGGTGACACTAAAATGTAAGATGGGGAGTGGTGGTGATCAACATTAAAGCATTCTAAAGTCCTTGTGCTGTTTGGGAGGAGAATTAAGATGACTAATTACACTAGACTATGTTTAGATTTTTTTTACAGACTGCTAGGATAAAAAGCACTCTAGAGACAAAGACAGTTACTCAGGATCAAAGGAACATTTCACAAAGAAGACAATCATTCTTAATTTGAGTGTACCTAGTAACATAACTTTAAAACATATAAAGCAAAACTTGACAGAATTACACGGAAAACTGGCAAATTCACAGTCACAGAACAGGTTTTTCAACACATTTCTGTCAGAATTGATAGATCAAATAGTCAAAAAGTTAGTAAGTTGCTGGACGCCACGGCACTCTAGCCTAGGCGAGAGAGTGAGACTGTCTCGGGAAAAAAAAAAAGTAAGAATAGAAAAGACTTGAATAACACAATGAACTAGTTTGAGCTAATGGACAGAGACGCATCCACTTAACAATAAAAACACAAATAGATGAGTTACAGAAATTTACCAAAGACTAGGCATGTCCTAACAAATAGAAGCTTGATTTTGTCTAGGCATATTCTCTGACCACGGTAAAGTTAAGAAATACTTATCTTAGGAAAGAAGACAGACAATCCTAAACACCCAACTCAAGAAATTTAGAGAACGTACTGAGAGTAAACAGAAAAAAAATACAAGGAAGGAAATATACATAGGAGGCAAAAGTAATAAATCAAAAAATAAAAACATACTTAAAAAAAAAAAAAAATCAACAAAACCAAAAGCATGTTCATCGAAAAGACCATCCTCCGGGAAGACTGATCAAGAAAAACAGAGAGAGAGAAGAGACACAAGTGAACAATACAAACAAAGCAGAGGCTTTAAAAATAAAGAGAATATAGTAAATAATAAATTTGAAAACTTACACAAAACAGATAATTTCCTAGAAAAATTAAATTTACCATAACTGGCTCAAGAAGAAACAGAAAACTGACAGGACTTGGTGACAGACAAGAGATGGGAATGACAAAGGGGATGTTGAGGATGACTTTTAAGCCTCTACCTTGCTGGGCTTATGGATACAAGTTGTCCTCACTCAGAAGGGAAAACCAGAACGGAAGCACAGGAGCAGGCTGGAGGTTGTGGTGGTATGTGGAAGTCATAAATTTAATTTTGGATATGTTGAAAGGGAGGTGCCTTTAAGGTATACAATAAGTGGAGATATTAAATATACAGTTGGATGTGGAGCTCAGGAGAGATTTGGGTGGAAGATACATATTTGGGAGTTGCTTGTATTAGAATAATAATTAAAGCCACAGTGATGACTGAAATAATCTAGGGAGATAGAAGCACTGGTTCTCAAAGTGTGGTCTCTGGACCAGCAACCTCAACATTGTCCGGGAACTTGACAGAAATGCAAATTCTCAGGCCCCAACCTAGACCAAATGAATTAGAAACTCTTGAGCATGGGGACCTGCAATCTGTGTACTAACCAGCCCTGTAGTGATTCTGATGCAGGCCACAACTCGGGAACCAATGATACAGAATAAGAAGTCAAGAGGGCTTGGGTCTTGCCTTGAGAATTCCAACATTTACCAGAGGAGGATGAGCCTGCAAGAATGACTAAGAGCAGCAGGAGGAGATGGGTAAGAAAATGAGGAGTGCTTCAAAAGAAGTGTTTCAAGAGATAGTGCTGAATACTACTGAGATTAAATGGCAATAGCTCCAGAAGGGACGGGAATGGGCTAAGAAGTGAGCAGTTAAGAAAACAGAGATAGTAAGGATAGACAGTTCTGTGCAGCTTGATTATAAAGGGGCGATAGAGAGGGTGAAGAGGGAAGTGGTTGACAATTAAGGGGAGGCTTTTTTTTTTTTTAATAGGACAGTAATGAGCATGATGAACTGCTGAGGGAAAAATATGAATGCCAGAGAGGGACCAGGAACTGACAGCAATGGCACACCAAGGGGGCAGTGCAGCTGTCTGCCTCAGCAGGAGGAACATTTTATTACTGACAGTGTTTAGAATTGCCGCACACAGGGATACTCAAAAGCAGACCATCTTTCTGTTGTTTTGTTTTGTTGCTTTTTTAATTCTTTACGGATATCGTATGCCTATTACCTGCACCCGGGTGGACTGCTCCTACTGCCACTACAAGGTTTGGGAAAAGAGAGGAACAGTTAGTATCCAAAACACAGGTGGTGGACCACTGTCCTTGGGTAGGAGGGATAGATCATCTTTTTAACCAGAAGGAAGAAGGTAAACATAAAGGGGCACAGATGTGGGAAGTTTGAAGTCTGGCAGCAGGAAGTTTAAGGACCTGTCATCAAACACCTTCTATTTCCTCTGTGAGGTCACCTGCAAGGCCATTCCTATTGGGAGCTGGATATGTCACATCCTCTTGGCCTACTGCAATTAAAAGTCTGGTGCATCAAATCCATACTCCCTAAGCAACCTTCTACTTATGATTTGGCTTCCCATGTAGAGTCATCCATGGGGCAAGAATGTGCTGACCATAAAGATTTCTCATAAACCGGTTTCTGAACATGATTTAGTTTCTGTGCAGCCTGACTAAGATAACACACAGATCATGGTCCTTTTTATAGTTACATTTCTCACTGGGTTATTCTCTAGGGATCTGGCTGCTTTTGTACAAGTGACTAAAGTAAATCTCTAGGCCTTCAGAGGCATGGGCCAAATCCACAATTGAGCAGCGAAATCAGGCTAACACCCCCCACCCTCCGGGTCATGCCTTGCTCAGCAAAAGCTGGCTTTTCATTAGCTGTCACTGGCCCAATTTCTACCTCTTCTCTCTCAATTCATTTCTACATGTACCTGTTCATTACTCCAAATTAGTTGTAACTGTACTGACCTAGTACAGTTTTTGTAGGAAGGCATTTACAAGAATAACACAGGAAATAAAGTAAGGACCTCGGTGAAATATATTGGTATACCACCATTATTTATTTATTCCATTGTTCATTCAACAAATATTGAGACCATAAACTCTGTGCAAGGCTTACTATGAGAATCGTGGGATGTACAAAGTCCTCATGGTATTTATAATCCAGTAATAAAAGCAATTAGCTCCACAAAGAACAAGCTTGCAAAAACATACTTTGATTATAGGAGGGAAATTAGCAATAAAGAAAAAATTCCTCATAGTAAAAGTGATTAAAGCAGAAACAAGCTAACAAAGTAAATCCTGGAATCTGAGTAACTTAAAAAATATGAAGATTTGCCAGGCGCGGTGGCTCACGCCTGTAATCCTAGCACTCTGGGAGGCCGAGGCGGGCGGATCGCTCAAGGTCAGGAGTTTGAGACCAGCCTGAGCAAGAGCAAGACCCCGTCTCTACCAAAAATAGAAAGAAATTATCTGGACAACTAAAAATACATATATAGAAAAATTAGCCGGGTACGGTGGCGCATGCCTGTAGTCCCAGCTACTCGGGAGGCTGAGGCAGGAGGATTGCTTGAGCCCAGGAGTTTGAGGTTGCTGTGAGCTAGGCTGATGCCGCGGCACTCTAGCCAGGGCAACAGAGCCAGACTCTGTCTCAAAAAAAAAAAAAAAAAAAAAAAATACGAAGATTTAGAGACAGCCCTACTTAGAGGCAAAGGTTAGGGCAACCCGTTCGGAATTGAGCATGAAAATGACTCAGGACTTTCCGATATATAAAGAACATGCTAGTCTCTTTATAGAAGGAGTAGGTCAGGCTCTGAATTAATCTACAGGTTCATTTGGGGTCTTGCCCCAAATCCTGAAGCACTCCAATCCTTGAGCTGCCTTGCAAAACTGGATCTGTCCTTTCCAGATCCAAGAAGAGGTCTTGCTCCTCTTCACCACAGTTCATGCTCCAGCATAAATAAGATTCAGCTCCTGGCCTGGAATTTTCTGCCATTGAATCATCTCAGTTATGCACAGAGTCTTTTATACACTACCACTCAAGCTCTATGTAAATTATTTGATGACCCTGGGTATTTTTAAACTGCATAGCACACAGCAGATGCTCAATAAAGATTCATTTCCTCTTTTCCTTCCTTCTGTTTTTTTCTCTTGCTTGGTAAGGAAGGGAGAGAAAAACAGGAACAAAAGATAGATCTCTTGTAAGACAGCATCTCTTTCGTGTAAAAATACTAAAAAAGTTGAAAGCATTTCTCATTGCCTACCTTGTGTCTGCGGGCTGTAAGGAGACAGGAGTTTGGACCTCTTCTTTTCATACCCCTTCTGTGTGATATCCCCTAAAATAGCAAGAAACACAAATAGATTATGCATTATTCTTACTCTGCAGTTGTCCACTGTGAAAATAAAATTAATTACAGAGTGTTATGGAACTACTACATATAGAATGGGGATGGGGCGGGGAATGTATGGTTGTTTGCCAAGGATTTTGCTATATATGATCTCCCACAGGCTTGGAGCTGACTTCTTTTGTGGAAAATTGCAGGGCTCATCCCTACACCAATCTTTGCACTGCATACCACAATAGAGAGTCCTGATTTCCTATGTACTCTTAGTTTCTTTGGTATTTAAGATATCCCAAAATGGAATACTACAAGGCTGACAAACAATGATCTTCTCTTTTCATTTTAACCAAATAAGTGCAACTGGTTTGTGACGTATTTACTTACATTGCTATATAGAACCACCAAAATTAAGAGTCTAGTTAAGGAAGTCAAGGTTTGGGCACTGGGATGAGATATTTAAAAGGTCTTTCTGTACCCTAACACTTGTGCTAGAACCTGGACTGGAATTCCCACATCCTCTTCCCCCAGTTCACTGGTTTATCTGATTTATACACATGGTTCTCTTCTCCACAAGGTTAAATAAAAAAGTGTACATCAAGCACACATAAATGCTTGAGGATAAATGCAATAAGGATATTGGAGGGAAATGCAATAAGGATAAACTGATGAATAGAGGAGAAAATATGTGGTTAAAGTGGCAAGAAATACTCTAGGTACTAAGGAAAGGGGAGGAGATGGACGGAGAGAGAGCAGAGTTGAAAAGAACAGGATAGGCGGAGGAAGATGAAGACATCCGAAGGAGAATGAGCAATTCGAGCTGAGGGAAGAAAGATGTGGTGGGGTGACATGATAGAGCATTGTTTTCTGAAAATGAACCTTTAAAATCAGAGATAATTTTATTTAAAATGAAGCTTTACAAAGAACCCAATATACAAAACCAAAAAAGTCAAAATGTAGTATAAAAAAGTACTTTAAACCTTCAAATTTTTAACATTCTCTTATACAGCCAGTTGATGCAGGGAAGTATATTATGATGGACACAGAAACTTGAAATCAAGAGTGATAAATGTCATGCGCTGTTGGCCTCAGCATCTAACTGCTAGAATAGAAGAGGGAGCAGGGCTTAAACAGGGCAGTACCAACTGCAGATCTGCACAGCAGCAAGTTCACTCTTCCTTGGCGGGATGAGTTGTTAGGGACCAAAACCAAAAGCCAGAAAGACAAGATGGTGCCCAAACGCTACTACAGATATTTGACTGAGAGATAGTAGTAGCTTGAATTTAAGATAGTGGTAGAAG
The DNA here is from genome assembly GCA_004363605.1 of Indri indri. Classification (NCBI taxonomy): domain Eukaryota; kingdom Metazoa; phylum Chordata; class Mammalia; order Primates; family Indriidae; genus Indri; species Indri indri. The sequence continues at coordinate 40,093 of RJWJ010009660.1, read as the reverse complement.
GGATGAAAAGAAGTCAATGAGTTAAAAGAGACATTAAGGAGGAAGATCGGACAGCATATGCTGACTGGTTGAATGTACAGTGGAAGGGGAGAGGTTTCTGGCTTGATGTGCATGTTTGGTGGGGGCAAAGAAGAAGAGAGTTGAATTTGGGACAGGCCTGTGGGACACACAAGAATAGATGGTCAATCAACAGTTGGTTTTATAGATCTGGAACTCAGGAAAGAAATGCAGATTTGGAATCATCAGGATATAGTTGAAAAATAAAATATTATCTTCTTGGAGTCATGTGGAAGTTTCTATCAAAATTTCAATTTAGCAACTGTACTTCTAAGAATTTATTCAATAATATTCACACAGGTACACAAGTATCAACATAAGAATATTCCACAGTTGGGCATGGTGGCATGTGCCTATAGTCCCATCTACTTGAAAGGTTGAGGCAGGAGTATCACTTTAGCACAGGAGTTTGGGGCTGCAGTGAGCTATGACTGTGCCTATGAATAGCCACTGCACTCCGGCCTAGGCAACATAGCAAGACTCTGTCTCTTAAAAAAAAAAAATTCTGTGCTCCATTTTTTGTAGTAAAAAAAAAAAAAAAAAAACTGGAAGCAATCTAGATGCTTATAAAGACCATCTCTATCAGTGGCTTTCAACTAGGAGCAATTCTGCCACCCAGGGGACATGTGACAATGTTGGAAAACATTTTTGTCACAACTGGAGGAAGAGGTGCTATTGGCATCTAGAAGACAGAGGCCAGGGATGTTACTAACATCCTACAATGCACAGGACAGTCCCACAACAGAGATTTATCCAGCCCAACAGGTCAACAGTACAGAGGACGAAAATCCCTGATCTATATAATAATATGCAGGTATTCCAAATGTACTGGCACAGGAGATATCTATAACATATTATGTGTAAAAGGCAAGCTGCAGAACAGTAGGTATAATATGATCTGATTCTGTTAAAAAAAAAAAAACAACAGTAACAGATATGTTTACATATATACTGAAAATAATTGGGAAGACTATATACTAAATTATTTATCATTGGGGATGGGATTATGGGGATTTTCACTTTGTTTTATATACTTAACAGAGTTTGATTTTAAAAAATAAGCCTGACTTACATAATCTCAAAAATATAGATATATTTGGCCAGGCACACTGGCTCACACCTATAATCCTAGCACTTTAGGAGGCTGAGGTGGGAGAGGCTGGAGGATCACTTAAGGCCAGGAGTTCAAGACCAGCCTGGGGAGCATAGTGAGACCCTGTCATTACAAAAATAAGAAAAATTAGCTGGGCATGATGATTCGCATCGGTAGTCCCTGTTACTCAGGAGACTGAGGCAGGAGGATCACTTGAGCCCTGGAGTTTGAGGCTGCAGTGAGTTATGATGATGTCACCGTGCTCTAGCTGGGCAACAGAGTGAAACTCTGACTCAATCAATCAATCAATAAAAACACAGAGTTTTTTCATTAAGAATGAATAGCCTGTAGATGTGTATTTGCTAACATGACAAGATGGTAACAATATTTAGCAGAAAAAAGCAAGATACTCAACAGTTTACACAGTATATTCGATTTTAAGAATATTTTTATAGACACATAAAATTGTTTCAATGTGAGCACAGAAAACATGTGGATGTTCACACACCAAAATATTAACAGTGGTTAGCTATGGCTTGCAAGATTATGAACTGGTTTTAGCTTCTTTCCCTTCTTTCCTTTTTATCCACATTTTCTAATTTTTATGCAATGAACATCTATTATTTCAAGAAATATTTTATTTATTTATTTTTGTTCTTTCATCCAGCCTGCAGAAATAAGGAAACAGTATTTTAAAACTTCAATCATGACTACTTACTACACTGTACAAATTTAATCACAATGTTCCTTCTTCTCTGTTTCTTTGTTGAAATATAAAAACCCTCAGTGTATTTTTTCAAAAATAAAAACCAAATCTTTTCAAATTAGCCAACTTAAGAGTTTAGGTAATTTCAAATAATATACACAACTAATGCAGGTATAGGAGCCTACCAAGGAAACCTTCATCAGAAACAGCAAACCATGTCTTCTACTGCAAAAGAAATAACAGAGCATTCTCACAATCCACTCCCCACTCACAGGGTCCCTTCCCTTACCCGTTACCCTCCCTCCTTCCCCCCTCCCCCAGGCACAAAGACCATTTCTGATGGCTCAGAACACATCTGGCAAAGTGACAAAATGAAAGGCCTTTCAAAGCTTTCTTCAAGGCTTACAGTCTCAATTATTCACTGTCAGCAAATGATTGTGGGACAGAATGTTAGACTTGGCAACCTGGACTTTAATCAACTACTAACCATCTCAGGTTTTTAAAGAGGTCAATCAAGAGAGTCTCGTTCAGCCATGCCAATTAGCTCCATTAGATCCATAACGAGCAAAGAAATTAAGGAGACCTGGAAGAAGCTGAGTTGCAGTGACAATGTGAGGACTATGAGGCTGGGCCATACAATAACTTAAAAGTATTCTCCCCCTTCTCTGACTACAAGCCCCTGCTCAAAAGTCAACTCCTCTGTGATGCTTTCCACCACTTGTTAGCCACTTCCTCCTAGTGCTCCTACAACTGAGCATGCATCTGCGATAGTACTTAGCACATCACCAGTATTTAATTATGTGTTTACACCCTCCTTCTCCCTACTAGACTGTGCACTTGAGGGCACGGATTATGTCTTGTTCATCTCTATAGCCTGCCCACAGCCTGGAACAATAGATGCTTGTTGAATGACTGAATGAATTAATAAAATGGAGGCAGTGAGAGAACAATAAATCAAAGAGACATGTGTACTTGGGTGGAAAACTGGAAAAGGGAGAAAAATAGGTCTTTACTTCAGCAAGAGCTGAAAGGCCCAGGGAGAGGAATCTAGGAAGCCAAAAGTTTACTGAAATTTGACAGCTAGACCTTAGAGGTGAAAACCAGAAAAGCAACACTTGTACTGCCTAAAGACAGTAGTATATAAATCACAGGGCACTAAAAGCCAAAGGAACTCCAAGCCAGATACAGATACATCCCTTAGCTAGAGAGCAAGATCAGAAAGAAGGAATTCAGTGAGAATCTGTTGTCCCACATTTCTGTAATTGTCCACTTATAGTCTGTGCTCTTAAATTATTCTCACCACCTGTAGTTAAACAGATTTCGCTGCACTAAAGCAATGTTTCCAAACTTGCCCAATTATTAAGAGTCACCTGAGGAACTTGTAAAAATACAAATTCCCAGGCCCCTCCCATGGAGATTCTGATGCAGAAATCTATACTTCTAACAAGTACCTTCCAATGAGTTTTAAAAATCAGGCAAGTCTGAAAACAGCAGCTGTAAAGAATCCTGTGGAGTGTGCTGGGTGGCTATGCTGACTTAACGTGAGGAGGGTACAAGGGGAAAGAATGTTGTCTCAGCTATCCAGCCTCAAGGGAGAGCACAGAACCTCTGGAGCTCACAGACACTAAGTCACATCACAGGTATTCTTAGTCAGAACAGAGTTTTTGCCCTATGGCATACGGAACAAGGAGTGCCATAACTATACCTGTATAAAATTTGCATTAAATGACATTATGTCGAAAGAAAACCTGTTGTTCAAGTTTTTTGAGAAATAAACAAATAGAGGAGGATTAGCCTTCCCCTCCCACTAGGGTAACGTATTTCTCCACCCACATGTACGCCTTACAAGAGCAGCCACATCCAGGGCTCTGCAGTGCCTGGCGGGTGTGGAGGCACATTCAGGGCCGTATAAGATAGTGACCCAAACAACTAAGAGACAAGCCATGAGCAGTCTGGGACCCACGCGACTTGACACTGTCCAGCTGCATCAGCACTACCACAGTCTTGAACAGCCAATACCAGCCACATGGAAAGATGCATGTGCGAGGCTAAGTGGAAAGAACATTATGTTCCCAACATCCCTCCTCCCCACCTGGGATCGATGAAAGCAGCTTGTCACAAGGAGCCCACGAATCATCTTCAACTCGATTCACAGAGGAGCTATGAGGAGGTGTGTGTGAGCCTACCAGCCAACCCAAGCCTCCTAAAGGCCACAAGGTGACAGGGAGAATAGTCCTACAGGCAGTGAGCTGTTCAAGTGTATAGTTACACTAATAAGACCGTGGCATTGTGCTACAAGAGTTTCAGCTACACAGAACTACAGCCTTACCACTTCTGGAACACAGCCTTACCACTTCTGGGCTATAAGACTCTAGATAACGTTTACTTCTACATAAGTCTCAGTTTCCATGCCTGTGAAATGGGGAATAATACCTATCTTGCAAAGTTTTTATTGTGATTAAAAGTATAAGGTATGGGCTACAGAAAATAGCATTACCAAAAAACATTTACCGAAGGCCTACTAAAGTCTACCCTATTGGCCAGGTGGGGGTAGGGGAAAGCAACTATGCGGCAGAGACGAGATAGGCAAACAAACATTGCTAACACTCCATAATTAAGGGTCACGGGAGAGATGCACACCAAATGCGGTGTGGAACCCTGAAGGACACATCAAGATCTCTGCCCGAGTAGGGAAAAGGAAAGCTTTACAGAGTGGGTGATGTTTGGTTTGGGTCTGGCCTTTCATTCCAATATGAGAAATGTGATATAAATTCCTAATGATGTAGTCACTTAGTGGTTTGCTAGTTTTACTCTGCTGCTGACTGGCTCTGTATGGGCATGACCATATTTGGCAGTTGCTTTAGGATTCTTATGTCCCAGAGAAACGGGGCCATGCTAAGTAATTTTCATTTATGACCTTGTGCAGCACCCTGAGCAATTAGGTGCTAAATAAACACGAGATTTGGGAAATTCTGGAGGGTCACCAAATCGCATATTCCTGCAGGGAGCAATCTTGACAGAATAGAGGGCAAGGATTACAGCTCCAGCCATAAACTTTCTGCTCCAGTGGAAATAAAAAGGCAAGTGCCACTGTAGCCCTGCCTCAAAGTCACACCTATTTAGTCAGAGGTGGAAATAGGGCAGGGGGACACTGGGAGTGCAAGAAAAGCACTCTTGAGCGCTGAATAGATGACAAGCAGAGTATTAAGCAAAGACGAATAAAACAGTATCTTTGCCTTCAAGGAGTTCCCAGTCTAAACAAATATTACAATAAAAGTGACAAGTACTACCCTAGAGATTATGTGTAAAGTCTCACAGAAGCAAGAAAATAATGGTAATAAAAATTATGATACTCATCAAAAATAAATAAGTAAATAACACTTACCAAGGGCTTACTATGTATCGGTCTCTGTTCCAAGAGTCTCACAGCAGCCCTATCAGGTGGTATTATCATCATTCTTACTACATAGGTAAGGATACTGAGACATGGGAAGTTTAAACAACTTGCTTACAGTCAGACCTAATAAGTGCTATGATTAGGATTTGAACCCAAGCAGACTTGACTCCAGAGCTCCTGTTCTTAATTACTACTCTATATTCATTTTTAGAGAGAAACTCCAAATTCTGCTTCAGAAAGATTAGAAAGACGTTGAAAAAGTGGCTCTTGGCTTGAGTCTTGAAGGATGACTGTCAGGAGAGAGAGACACTGAGGCGAAGGCACAGTTCATCAAACCAACAGCTTGGAAGAGAGTGGCATGCTTGGAGCAATAAAAAAAGATATAAAAGCTGTAAATTCCATCTCTGATGAACAGGACACTGGCCCTGCTGCTACTCCTGCAGGCCTACCAAGGGGGAGGACTCCACAGTTTGTACCTCATCATGAAACCCTCTGACACTTGACATATAGGGCTGGTATTTACCTCATGGGTCCATTGATTTACTTCCCTCTTCATTAAATATGAATAGCTCTATATAACACAACCACCATTCTAACTTTTCAAAACGTTCTGAAATCAATTTATTTGATTTTGCTAAAAACTCTCTTCAATAACCAAAAAAGGCATTACCTCCATGACAGACTAAGAAACTGAGATGAGAAAAGGTAAATGTCTTTCTTAAGGACACACAGCTAGCCTATAATCCCCAGCTTCTCGGAAGCCTGACGTGGGAGGATCAACTATGCCAGAAGCTCGAGGCTGCCCTGAACTATGACTGTGCCACTGCGCTCCAGCCTGGATGACAAAGCAAGAAATCACCTCTACTTAAAAAAAAAAGACACAGATACACAGCTAGACTAGAATCTGGGTCTCTGGCTTTTTCCCACTATTCTTTGTCCATTGTTATTTATTTGTAGGTGGCCCCCAAATCAGATACAACAACAAAAAAAATAAAACTAACCTATTGTTCATAAGATGAACATGGAATAAGCAATTTTTATGACTCGTTTGGAAATACAGATGACTTTTCAAAACACATCAACAACACTTCTCCCACTCCTTAACAAGACCCTGAATGAACTGTCTCTTTTAATCCCTTTCATCTTTAAAATGAGACAGCCAACTGTGGAAACGATGTCCAATTGCTATTTAAAAATACTCACCAAGAAGTCATTATACATCACTATTCATCTACATATAGAGTGTGGCCTTTCTGTTTTGTTAAGGAGTAATTAAGAGAGAAAGAAATGAGAGACTAAGGAGAAAAAGGTCTAAGAGTCATCACCTTCAAATCTATACTTGTATCTAATCAACCTATTCTATCCTTTGTAGTAAATTTTAGAGAAGGAAGGTGGTATGTGTTGGCTCTGGCTGGACTGGGGTTATGACCACTTACACACAGGGGATGTAAGTAAACCTATAAAGAGAAAGAGACAAAAATACAGCTGAGAATGAGAATAAGGTCCGTCTTAAAGCAAAGCTGAAAAAAGTAGAGGATTTGAATACACATCCAGAAGGTACAGGCTAGAAAAAAAAAAACTTTCTTTTAAATTCAATTTTATCATATTCTCCTCACAATGATAATTCTATTCAATAGATTACATATAGCAGCCACCCATCTTCAAACATCCTCCTTCTCTAGAAATGATACAGAAAGGCTCACAAACTTACAAAATGAAGCTCATATTCATATAAAACAATGGCCTTAATCCTTAAACAAGCCACTGGCCTTTCTCTTTCCCTACCTATTTTTCTTGGTATATCTTACTGAAAGTGTCCGAGGGGACTCCAAAGAATTAAAAACTTTGAATAATTCAAAGACCTTTCTGTAGTTTCTTTCTACAGAGAGGTAGAATTAATCCTATGATGAAAAGAAAGTAAAAGGATGTAACATTTTCATAGTTCAGCCAGAGTTAAAGCTCTATTAAAATACTTTAATCTGTTGAAAGAAGATGAGAACTTTTTATTTGATCTATTTTTTTGGAAGAAAATCAGTGGTTCTCAAAGTCTTCAACTAGCAGCTATACTCTTCTCTTTTTTTCAACTCAACCTTGCTAATCTTACATGAGATTTTTCAAGGAAATTAACTTTAGAACATTCAAATTTCCATTCTCAGTAGATATCCTCTCACTTCATTTAGGACAATGACTAGACATTTGCCATGTCAACAACTAGAGGATAAACCCAGATTGCTTTCTCCCAAAACTCAAACCACAGAATTATTTTGGCTGCACAGCTCTGTTTTCTAGGTCAAATATATATGACTTCTCACAAATGGTATTTCACCTAAGGCACCAAGCAAGTTCAAACAAATAAAATGCAACAAAGTAAAACACTTATAACTCTGGGAAACTGATCTGTAAGTCTGACTACATCATTAGGCAGCTGGTTAAATTAATCCATCTAATGCAAAAGGTATGTTCATTTGTCCACTTAGAAAAACCAAGCCTGCAAATAAGAAATTTGCTATGCAAATGACTTGAATGTTTAAAAGGAACAGGAGGAACCCATGGGATAGTTCAGTTAGTAGAAAAAGCACGGTTTCTAGCATAAGGTAATCTGGGTTTGGACCCTGAGTCTGCCATTTATTTGTTACTTAACAAGTTACTTAACAACTTTGTGCCTCGGTTTCATAATAGGCAAAACTGGAATAACTCCTACCTTGAGCGCTTATGATGAGTCTTCAATGAGAGAATAAATGCAAAAGTCCCTGGCACATAGCACATACTCAACTAGTTTTAGTTGACACCACCCAAGCCCCAAGCCCTTAAGTCCTAAGAGTAACTTTATCTTTAAAAGGATTATTTAGAAAATTCTGGGTTGGTAGATTCTCTCTTTTTTTTTTTTTTTTGAGACAGAGTCTCACTCTCTTGCCTGGGGCGAGTGCAGTGGCGTCAGCCTAGCTCACAGCAACCTCAAACTCCTGGGCTCGAGCAATCCTACTGTCTCAGCCTCCCGAGTAGCTGGGACTACAGGCACGCGCCACCATGCCCGGCTAATTTTTTCTATATATATTTTTAGCTGTCCAATTCATTTATTTCTATTTTTGGTAGAGACGGGGTCTCGCTCTTGCTCAGGCTAGTCTCGAACTCCTGAGCTCAGGACGATCCGCCCGCCTCGGCCTCCCAGAGTGCTAGGATTACAGGCATGAGCCACCGCCTCCCGGCCGGTAGATTCTCTTTTAAAAAAAAAAGAAGAGGGAGTGCATTAAGTGTCACTAAAGACGCATGGTAGAGCTAGACTATTAGCATTAAGAGCCAACAAAGTTAGTCCTTCTGAATGCTAAAAGTCTAAAAGAAGGAAAACTGATGTTTCAAAGAGGAGGTAGAAATAACTAAACCAGAAATGAGCAGAGATTAGTTAAAATGCATATATGTAAATATATGTAAATAAAACCGTGCCATTATGCACAAAACAGGACTACATGCATCTAATTATGGCTATTGCCAAACTCCCAGGGAAAAGATGGCACGGGAAAAAAGATAACTTTCATTTTGGCTTCTTCTTTCCCTTGACTTTTATCTTTAATTTTTCTCTTAAATTTAGAAAACCGTTTCTAGCATTATAGGTATATTCAATTATTCTGCCTTTATTCTGGCATCCATCAGAGCAATTTTTTAAAACTAGACAATAAATAATAACATCTATATCAACCATTGAATCTGAATTAAATGGTTCTTGTGCCAAGTATTCTTTATCAATAGTCTAGGTAAAATTAACAGTGATCAAAATCCAATTATGTCCTCTTGCAAGTGCAAATTCATTGAAAATTTTTAAAAGAGATGAAGAATTTTGTTGGTAACCAATTCACACTGCTCCAGAAATCAAAGATGCACAGGGAAAAACACAAGTAAGGAAACTACTGCTATGCCATAGCATGTGGATCACAAAATAAGGTCATTTAGGTCAGAGTGGAAAAGGGTCTTTCCGATGAGGTAGGAAACAGATCATCATTCTGTATTTGGCACAGATTTATAATCTCGGGTTCCGGGTATCTGGAGATTTAGGTTTTCCTCCCTATTTTGCTACAAACTAGTCCTCTGATACTGGATAAGCCATTATACTTCTCTGGCCTCAGTTTCCTCATCTGTAGGAATGAGCATCTCATGAGCTCTAAGCCTGCTTTAGCTCAATGTTTGATGAATGCCACTTGTCTGGCACTGTTACATGTGGCAAGTCAAACACAAGGGAGTGCCAGGCACAGTGACTCATGCCTGCAATCCCAGCATTTTAGGAGGTCAAGGTAGGAGGATCGCTTGAGGCCAAGACTTTGAGACCAGCCTGAACAACATAGTGAGACCCTGCCTGTATTAAAAAAAATAAAAAAAACCAAGGGAGGATATTTAGTAGGCAATAGGAGCTAAGCTCTAGCATGGTTATATAGATTTGGGGAACTATCAAGTGTAGGAGGCTATAGTTGAAGCCTTCGGTGTGAATGTTATGACCCAGAAGGAATGCAGCATGAGGAGAGAAGGCAGCCAGAAAAGGAATCCTGGGGTAAACTAACATTTAAAGAACAGGCAGAGGAAATGGAGATAATACTGAAACATGGTTGGGAGACCAGGAGGGAATGGGGAGAAAGTAGGGAGAAGAAAGAGAGAAGATGATGATGAATATACACTGTCACTAGTGTAAAACAGGATAAAAAAAATTCCCACTGGGTTTGGCAGGTAGATCACCAGTGACCCAGTTAAGAATAATTTTAAAGTAACAGTGAAGGAAGAAGACAGATTATTTAGGGTAATGAAGAATGAGTAAGAGGTGCAGTGAGAGTAACAGATTTCTTTCTTTCCATATGTTTTATTATAAAGGGAATGAGATATGGTCCAGTATTTACAGAAGGCTAGAGTCAAGGAGGGTAAGTCTTTTCCTTTCCTTTCTTTTTCTTTCTCTCTCTCTTTTTTTTTTTTTTTTTTTTTTTGAGAGTCTCAGTTTCTGTCACCCAGGCTGGAGGCAGTGGTGTCACTATAGGTCACTGCAACCTCAAACTCCTGGGCCCAAGCGATCCTCCCACCTCAGCCTCCCAAGTAGCTAGGACTACAGGCATGCACCAACATGCCCAGCCAATTTTTTAATTTTTTTTAGAGATGGGGTCTTGCTATGTTGCCCAGGCTTTCTTTTTATTAAAGATGGAAAAATACATAAGTTATAGAGAAAGAGCTGTTAGAAAGAGGTTGAAACACTGATCAACAAATACTAAGAACTTCCTACATGCAAAGCACTACTTTAGAGTGGGACATGATCTCAACATGACATGGTCATGAAGTTTATAGTTTCTCCCAGTATAGAGAGACCAAAACCAATTCTATAATTACTGATTTAATTACAAATTTGCTGTGGGGGGCTTAGAGCTCTAACAGACATTGGCAGGGCCTCAGCACTGCACCACTCCAGAGAGTGCCCTTCACTGGTTAGCTTCAGGGCTTCCCAATCTGTACTAGGAATGTGGTACTTTCCCTTGATCTGTGAGTGCTTTATGAGTGTGGAAATGTTTATCCTCAGCCCTTGAAGCAGCCTGGCAGAGCTTGCAGGAACTGGAAGGCCCAACCAAGTCACCTTGAATAGGCAAACGGTCTTTTTACCCCACTGTATTGAACAAATATTATCATTTTCTATGTTTGTCAGGATATGTAAAAGGTTGAAAGCATTGTAGGACCTTAATGATACCTTTTTCTCTAACAAAGATGATGTCTTGACTATTAAAAAAATCAATTCTGATCTTGACTATAAAAAAAAACCAAAAGATAAGGATGAGTAGGTAGGTATAGATTTGGGGGAGTACTAGGAAGATGACAGGGCTCTGGCTTGCTGACCTCTAAATTTCTTTCTGTGCAGGAGTCAGAGTAAAGATTTTCTTGTCTATTTCCCCACTACATTCATTAACTGCTTATTTCACGCCAGGTACCATTCATCTAACCATTCACATGTATTAACTCATTTAATCTTCAAAACAATCCTAGGGGGTGGTATTATGAATTCCAGTTTTCAGGTGAGAAAGAGAGGCACAGGGAGATTCAGTGACCTGCACAAGGACACAAGACTATGGAAGCACCAGCAAGACGGTCTGGCTCCAGGGTCCAAACTCTTAACCACTACTTAATGCTGCCTCTCTAAGCACTTTGCTGAGAGGGATGGAAGAACTGGAAGAGGGAGTTTCCATAAAGACATTCGGAGTTGCCACTACAGGAATGGGAGGCATATGCTCTGAAGTTCATATAGACTATAGTCTCAGCTCTACCCGTTATTAGCCAATTATAAGTCTGAAAAAAGTTAATTTCACTAAGTCAATTTCCTCAACTGTAAAATGAGGATAACAGAACCTACATATTAATATGAAGGTTAAAAGAGATAATACATGCAAAGTTCTTAGTTCCTAGCACACATTAAGCACTCAAGACATTTGCCACTCTAATGGCAGAGAAAGTTAACTAAAGAAATGCAGAGTGTACGAGGCAGTGCTGAGAGTCAGAAGACAGGAAAACAACTTTTTTTTAGTGGTGTCAATTTCCACAGTTTTGTGATTTTTTTTTCCAGCAGTGCCTGAGAGAAGGTTGATGTTCGAATAACTTGGAGCTGAGTTGGAATAGAAAAGGAGGTGAAAGGAAGCAAGGATCCATGCTAGCAACTATTTATTAATCAGTAATCAATTAATCAATAAAAAACACTTGAACAAATGATTTACAGTACTATTAACCTAACTTCTGTAACTTCTAAAAGTTTCTATTGGAAATATACTCAGAATTTATCTTGGGATGGCAGAAGACATCACCCTCAGGAAGAAATAACAGGATTCCAAAAGGAAAGAGCGCAGAAGCGAACAGGGGAAGGGCCCTCTCAGGAGGGTGTGTAAAGGTTCTTCCTGGGCTAATTTTCCTTCCCTACTTCTCATACCTGCTTCTTTTCTCACTTTGAGCCTAGACAGAAAGACAAAAGCCATGAATAAGCAATCAAGAATAGAAAAGAATGAAGATTAATTTGTCTTAGAGGAAATGCTAAAATTGAAATTTTCTTGGGCATTTCCTCATAAAGGCCTGCGGGAAGGGCAGAGGCTAAGTGAAGAAATTGCTGGTCCACAGAACAGCTTTGGGGGGACATGCTGGTAGAAGTTTAGGGGGGTCAGGTCTGGTGAAATGGTGATTAAAGGGATGATTACTTGATTACTGGAGGAGAGAAAAAGAATAAAACCACCAGAAACAGTGGTGGGGAAGGAAAAGGAGCTCCTTAACCCCACTGGGTCCACCCTGGGGCCTACATTCCTATATTCAACAAGAACAGCCAGCTGTTGCTTCTGGTTCCTCTTTTACACCCTGGCAAATTTTTAAACAACTAGCTGGTGGTTACTATTTTCAAAGATTAAATAAAAACAATCCACACCCCTCAATGCAGCCTCAGCAAAAGAATAAATGTTAATAACACTCTTAGGAATAGAGGCCAGTGAGGAAGGGTGGAGAAGCAACCAAAAAAAAAAAAAAAAAAAAATCCGGAAGCTATATAATGTGTAATAGAAAGCTGTCTATGGCATTTTGGTAGTACAGGAGCTGATATTCTTAGCAGGCAAGAAAGTGCTTAAAGTAAAGTGAAACAAAAGGAACATGATGAACTGCTTAAGATTCTTATAAATGACTTACAATTTATAAACACCTATCCACTAATGTTTAGGAGAGATAACTTTTCTTTTGGCTGATATAAAGTACTTTCTCTCTTTCTGTAATTTGTGCATCTATTGTCCCCCTAGAAATATTTAAATCTCTGATATCACTACAGAAAAATCTACTCCTTTCCTGCAGTTTCAGCTGGGGTGGTGGTGGTGCACAACAATCCTAAAATAGCAAAGACAACAATGCGAGGGATAATACTTCAGAATTCTAACAGATATTTCCTGTACTTCACTCAATGTACTAACCACAATCAAAACTAGGAATTACAAGGAAAAAAACACTACTCCCAATAATAGCAAAAACCCTACACACCATTCCTTCCCAGCCGTCACTCCCCAAACAACAAACCACCACCACGTCTGAATAGTATTTAAAAAAAATAAACTTTCAAGGCTGTTAATATATGGAAATGTATATATTAAACAGTCTAAGCATTATTTATAATGACAGTGATGACAGTAATTTAAAAAGTCATTATTATTCTACAATAAAAACTAGGAATAATTAAATATTGGATTTGTTCAACTATATTCAGGTATCATAGCTATATCCTTAAAATTTGTTTAAACTTTATTAAAAGTCTTGCATTAAAAACACTTCATTATCACGAATTCGGAATACTATTTCCTATTCCCTTTCCTATTTGTAACAAATATTTTTGTAATGTAGTTTTTTCCCAGAATGAAGCAGTTTTTAAGAATGCAATCATGATGTGTTAACAGAACATGAAAGAAGAGGAAACATCATTATAAAAGCCAAACATAAAAGAAAAAAAGCCATGCATAGGCAGTTTGTGTGCCAGTGGGTTTGAGGAAAGAAAAGTGGCCTCCATCATCCCTTCTTTTGTCTTTCATAATAGAATTTTTAGCTGAGCAATCAACTACTCAGAATAAAGACCACATTTCCCAGTCCCCCCCCATAGCTAGGTATGGTCAAATAACTAAGTCTGGCCAACGCAGTACCAACAAAAAGAATGTGCGCAACTTCTAGGTTTTGCTCTTAAAAGGAAAGGGCATATCCTCCCTTCCCTTTCTCTCTTCCTGATGGCCAAAATCAGCCATTTTAGACCACGGTTGAAAGCCAGACCCAAAATGATGAAGGAACAGGACAGAAAGCACCTGAAGCTCACTGTGCTCATGAAGTGGAGCTGCCATATTACTTCAGACTAATACATGACATAGAAATCAACTTCTACCTTGCTTAAGCACTGTTATTTGGAGTCATGTACTGGAACTCATAATCCAACAAATATATAGTAAATGAAGCCATTTTTCGTCAGTTGCTGCTACATGGTGTCCCCACCAGAACCACAAACTTCTGCTACTAAAACTTTTAAAAGCTAATTTAACTATTATGTAGGTGAGACATAATCCTTATAAACTTTTCACTGCAAATCCTCTTGATAAGTCTTTTTTTCACACCCAGTTTTGGCTTACATAAATGAGATTTTAATCTAGGCTGAATTCTTACAAAGTAAATATGGTTTACTTATTTGAAACGAGAGTACTGCAAAGAAACTTTTAAACTAATGTAAAATTATCTTAGAACACACATTAAGAGTCTTGAACTAGCTGATCAATAGACTGCTAGTGTTAATATTTCTGATAGATGCTATTTCCATGAAAGGTTTCAGCATAATCAAAATGGCTTTTCTAGAATTATACTGTGTTTATCTTATTCCTGAAGTTAAAACAGTAACCACTTGATATGCTAAGTGTTCCCCATCAAAATATTATCTAAATAAACTATCAGCTAAAAATAGATGAGTGAACACAAATTTTAATTACTAATTTGTTAATTGTTGAAAGACTGCAGCCTGAAAATAAGGCAACTGTGTGAGGAATGATATTTTTCCTTTGTTTCTAGACTAAGAGCTTGCTGTACTATAGCTATTAGTAATTCCAGAAAATTCTCCAAGCTTCAACCAGAGCAACTCTGCTTTCACTGATTAGATGCTTTCAGTGTAAGACTGTGTTTGAACAAAAAACCCTCACCTTAACCAAAAGATCTTAAAACTCCTGAATATATAGCTAATATATAGAGTGCTGGTCTTCTTTTCAATAGTAGAAGGGGAATGTTGTCAAGTAAAGGAAGAAGATAAATCATTGGAAAGAGCTGATTTGATGAAAAATAATGAGATTATCCTTGAATTTTTTTTATGTTTAAAAATGTCTAGATCTTCTATATCTGTGTGATGCTCTGGAAATCAGAGAAATCTAGGTTCTAAGCCTGGCTCATCACTTACTAGCTATGTCTCTTTGAAAGAGTTACTTAAGGTTTCTGTATCTTTGTTTTTTTCCATCTGTAAAACGAGGAAACCTGCACTTGTCTAACAGGATTGTTACCAAGATTAAGTGAGATAGATTATGTATGCAAAGTTTCTGGCAGAGTGCCTGCTCCAGGGTGGACACTCAATAAATGTTAGTTCCCCTCTCCACTCACTCTGTCCCTACCAACAACCATCAAGACCTCAGAAAAAAAATAACAAATGAAAGGGTTCTGATGTGGGTTGTATGTCTTTTTGCAATGAGTGACAGGTTGAAGATCAGCTAAAAACACCTCCTTGGATGAAAACACACATTCGTACAAAAATTTGTACACTCATGTTAATAGCATCATTTATAACCAAAAAATGTAAAAGACCCAAATGTCTGCCAACGATGACTGGATAAATAAAATGTGGTATATCCACACAAAATTATTCAGCAATAAAAAAGGAATGAGGCGAGGCATGGTGGCTCACGCCTGTAATCCTAGCACTCTGGGAGGCCGACGCGGGAGGATCACTTGAGCTCAGGATTCCGAGACCAGCCTGAGCAAGAGTGACCCCATCTCTACTACAAAAAAAAAAAAAAAAAAAATAGAAAAAATTAGCCAGTTAACTAAAAATAGAAAACAAAAAATTAGCCAGGCATGGTGGCTCACGCCTGTGGTCCCAGCTACTAGGGAGGCTGAGGCAGGAGGATCACTTGAGCCCAGGAGTTTGAGGTTGCTGTGAGCTAGGCTGACGCCATGGCACTCACTCTAGCCTGGGTAACAAAGTGAGACTCTGTCTCAAAAAAAATAAAAAATAAAAAAATAAAGGAATGAAGTACTGATACATGCTACAACATGGATGAACGTGGAGAACATTATGCTGAGTAAAAAGCCATTTGTAAAAGACTATATTTTGTATGATTCCAGTTATATGAAATGTCCAAAAGAGGCAAATCCATAGACAGAAAATAGATTGGTGGTTGCCAGTGGACAAGTGGAGGGAATGGGAAGTGACTGCTAGTGGATACAGGTTTTCTTTTTGGGGTGCTGAAAATATTCTAAAATCAGATTTTAATGATGGTTTCGCAATACTATGAACTTATTAAAAAACATTAAATTGTACATGTTAACAAATTGTGTAGTATGTGAATTATACTTCAATAAAGCCATTTTTTTAAAAAACCTTACTGTATCTAAAATTTAGTAAATCAAATCATAGCTGCTCAAAAGATACTGTCACTTAGAAAATAGGCTACATTAGTGGGTATGTGAATACAAAATTCTAAGTCATTTACAAGAATCTTTAAGCAATTCATCATGTTTCTTTCCACTCATTACATAAAATGAATCCCTTATTTCTTATGCATCTGAAAAGATACCAGCTATGTACCATCCCTGGGAACACTGGGAAGAATCACTCAACTTTTTGTTGAGCTTAATCATTTTGTGGAACTCTTATTGATATATATTCTCTTTTTTTTTTTTTTTTTTTTTGAGACAGAGTCTCACTCTTTTTGCCCGGGCTAGAGTGAGTGCCGTGGCATCAGCCTAGCTCACAGCAACCTCAAACTCCTGGGCTCAAGTGATCCTTCTGTCTCAGCCTCCCGAGTAGCTGGGACTACAGGCATGCGCCACCATGCCCGGCTAACTTTTTCTCTATATTTTTAGTTGTCCGATTAATTTCTTTGTATTTTTAGTAGAGACGGGGTCTCGCTCTTGCTCAGGCTGGTTTCGAACTCCTGAGCTCAAACAATCCGCCCGCCTCGGCCTCCCAGAGTGCTAGGATTACAGGCGTGAGCCACCGCGCCCAGCTGATATATATTCTTTTTAAACAACAGAACATTTATAAAAATTGACTACATACCAGACCATAAAGCAAGTTATAAAAATTTCAAAGAACTGGTATCATACAAACCACTTAAATCAATAAAAGATAAGCATTTTAAAGGCCAGTCATAAAAAATAGCCCACGACGGTGCCATTTACTTACAATGTACACAGCACACGTAATACATGCATACTGCCACTTGACAATGTTAGCTCACAAGGAAATAAAATGAAGTTAGATATACGTTTGCATATTGTCGACAATTTTCCTTATTAAATTTAATACATTTGTTTCTCAAAAATTGTATATAATCGATCATATTTAGGAACATTAGGGAATCTGCTGTTTAAAAGACTCATAGAGTAAATCCTTTTATACTACAAATAATCATTGCCTAACTCGTCTGCACTGAATTCTTTCAATAGCTTATTCTACATTTGGCATCATATTCAATGCACTATTACTGCAGTCCCCAACCCCCAGGATGCAGACCGGTACTGGTCCAAAGGCTGTTAGGAAACAGGCCACACAGCAGGAGGTGACCAGCAGGGCAAGTGAGCAAAGCTTCCCCTGTATTTACAGCCGCTCCCCATCCGTTGCATCATCACCTGAGCTCCACCTCCTGTCAGATCAGTCACTGTCTCCCATCACCCCCAGATGGGACCATCTAGTTGCACGAAAACAAGCTCAGGGCTCTCACTGATTCTGCATTATGGTGAGTTGTATAATTATTTCATTATATATTACAATGTAATAATAAAGGAAATAAAGTTACGCAATAAATGTAATGTGCCTGGATCATCCCAAAACCATTCCCCACCCCCGACCCACCCCCAGTCCATGGAAAAATTATCTTCCATGAAACCAGTCCCTGGTGCCAAAAAGGTTGGGGACTGCTGTACTATCGCTATCTGAAAAAGTACAATTCAGGAGCTTGCATGAGACAAAAAACAATGCAAAGAAAGGAATTTGGTGCTCTGGTCAGTGCCAAGGTCAACATTTCCC
>RJWJ010009660.1:0-21953 GCA_004363605.1 Indri indri | reverse complement strand
TCCCTCTCCCCTCTCTTTTCCAGGCTAAATATCATGATATGACTTGAGATTTTTTTTAAAAGACCCAATTCTCAAATACTTTACTTGCTTTGTTAGCCTAGGCAGTCAGATGGAGACTAAACCAAGTGTCCACTTCTTCCACTGTGGTATTTTCTCTTCCCAGTTCCTTTCGCCTTGCCTAGTCCTCTTTTCAGACCTGGACATATCACAGGCAACACTACATTCTTTGCTAATTTATAAAAAAGGCAATAACCTTGTCTATTTTTCTCTTTAAAGTGTCATCACTTGTTTATTTGCTTGAGAAAAACAGTTATATGTAAATATTAAAATACTGAATTTTAATGTAGATATTGATTATATTGCCAAGAGATACATAGGCATTAAACTATATGTAAGTGCTACCATGCCATTTGTGAGTGTGCAAATGTGAGTGTCCTACTCCATTTCTTTTTTTTCCTTCTTTTTATATACTGTATTGAAATCCATTTCTATTAATAGATTTCTAAGAGGGAAAAGGAAACTACTTCAGTACATTAATATAAAAGCTTGGGGTTTGAAATATATGAACTTTCTGAAGGTTGACAAGGGGGATTTCCAGAACCCCAAAGGCTCATTTGTGATCCAGCCCTGAGTAGCTAATAACATGAATGAGAAAATTTTGTTCTCTGATCACAGGACCAAAATGCTGAATTACCCAACAGGAGCAGTATCGGTGGCACACCCGGACTGGACAGAGCAGAGAACACAGGTGTGATGATGGTGCCTCGCACCAAACTCACATGCAAATAGACTGGGGTCTTTAGAGACTGGGCATGAGATAGGGTAAGGTTTAAATGCTAGAATAAAAATAACAGGTTAGGCTGGTCCGAAGGCAGTGGGTTATCTCACTTGATTGTTCACGGTTACAGATTGAACTCCTTGTTCAACTACTTTCCCCCCTCCTCACTACTGCACTTGACTAGTCTTAAAAAAATAAAATAAAATAAAATAAAATAAAATAAAATAAAATAAAATAAAATAAAATAAAAATAACAGGTTAAATACAAAGCATGAGATAGTAAGAATGTACAGCAACACTACAAAAGCCAACAAAAACAGTTTAAAAGAAGGAAGAAAAGTGTTCAATGAACTGGCTAAAAATGTAAAAAACAAATATAGAAAATCATAAAATATTTTATATAAAATATAAAAAGCAAACATCCTTTAAATGACTCTCTCTGGTCATCTTATTCCACACATAGTTTACTATACACGTAAACATACATGTTACTAATCTCCCGCTCAGCCAATGTTGATTGCCTGCTAGGAGTCAGGCACTGGTCTAGGAACTTAGGGTGTGCCAAAGCAGACAAAGATCCCCTTATGGAGCTTATATTTGAGGGACAAGACAAATTACAAACATAATCGATAAATTATATAGAATGTTAGAGGGTGGAAAGTGCTAAGGAAAAAGTTAGAAAAAGGAGAACAGGATATGGGAGCTTCAGATGGGTGAGCCAGGCTGTAGCCCTGAACAGGGCAATCAAGCAGAACTCAGTTAAGAATGTGAGATTTGAGCAACACCTGGAGGAGGAGGTGTCAGCCATACAGACAGATACCCTGGGAAGAGCCTTCTAGCTGGAGCCCTCCAGGAAGAGAGAATAGCTATGCAAACGAATGAATTGAGAAATATAAATATATGTTCTAGTCTTTAATGCTTGAAGCAAATATCAGGCTTCTCCCATTCACTCACTCATCTTTGGAAAATAATTTTTGGAAGAAGGGAAAAAAGAAATAGGAGCACCTGGATTTTACAGAAACATTTCTAAAAACAAGCCACTGATTTTAAAACTAATCAATTAAAATGGTTATCTAAACAGGCAGGTAAATGTTCTCCTGAATCACCCAACAGGGGGAAGGATGAGCCTGGGGACAGTAATCCCAGGCCAGGTTCCCAGGGCCCAGCCTCCCTGCTCCCTCCAGAAGGCCTGACCCGACCTCAGCTTCCAGTGAGTACATCTTCACTACATGGCTATCGGAACACTGTGCTCCATGACACTGACACCTGACCTATGACTGGTAACAGGGAGATTTGTTTTTCTCATTTGTAAAGTGTTCTTTACACCCACATTTATGCAGACTATAACAATGATGTTTCTGTGGAGAAATTATTCTAGTATAAATACTGTTAATTAAAACAGTGAGCTCTAAGAAAATATTTTCTCCTCATCAAATACTAGCTGGTAGGAGCCAGGTGTGGTTTTGGAAATCACTTGAAATGTCAAAAGACGTCTGAATCAACTGCTCTGGAGTATTTTAAAAACTAAGGGGTGGAGATGTATTCCATTCAAACACATATGATTCTTGAATTTACTTTTGGAGACAAGACTCCTACCCTGCATGAGTAAATACTAATTACTAAGCCCCATGAAAATAGCTCTTTCTGGTTCTAAAAAGCTGACACCACCTCCCAGACATTTGAGGTAGCTTACTAATTAAAAACAAAGGTTCCCAATATTTCAATTTTTTTCCCTGCTCAGCCGAGCTGCAGGAAATGGAAGCAGTTGAATGTGAATGTAAACACGGATGTCCTTACAGAACTGCTGTCATAAATTACATGATCAGGAAAAGAGCAAAACAATACAAAAGATCATAATCTCAAAATCTCCTACTGCCATCACAGAAAACAGGTAATTTTTATAGAAATGGTGTTGGTGATAACTGTTACACCAATAAATAACGAGTGACTCCAATCTCCCTGGGCAAAGGCTATAATTACACCCTGTCAAGATTTCAATGTTATATTATACGGATATCTGGCAAAAATGAAGAAATAAAACTGGGCATGGTGGCATATGCTAATAGTCCCAGCTAATCGGGAGGCTGAGGCAGGAGGATTGCTTGAGTCCAGGAGTTCAAATCCAGCCTGGGAAGCACTGAAGACTCCACCTCTTAAAAAAAGAAGAAGAAGAAGAAGAAATAATGAATCAGAACATTCCCTCAGGGAAAGTAACTGTGGAGTGTTCAAGAGTCCTTAAAATGTTTATATGTTTTGATCAAATAGCTTTTTCAAAGAATCTACCCAAAAGAAAGATAAGAATTTGTCCACTCAATGTTATTTTTATAGTGACAACCATGAAATATCTAAATGTTCAACAATCAGGAACAGGTTTTTGTTTGTTTGTTTGTTTGTTTGTTTGTTTCTTTAAAGAGAGAGGGTCTTGTTCTGTCACCCAGGCTGGAGTGCAACACCATGATCATAGCTCACTGTACCCTTGAATTCCTGGGCTCAAGCGATCCACTTGCCTCAGCCTCCCGAGTAGCTGGTACTACACCACCATGTCCAGCCATTTTTTTTTTAAGAGATGGGGTCTCACTACATTGCCCAGGCTGGTCTCAAAGCAATCCTCTGGCCTTGGCCTCCCAAAGTGCTGAGATTACAGGTGTGAGCCACCTTGCCTGGTCCAAGGAACAGTTTAATAAATTATCTTGGAATATTATATAACCAGCAAAGAAGATGCTAAGAATTTCTCTAACAAAAAGAACTATCTTTGTTTAGGAAAAGACCTTTTTAATATTCAATATAGACAACATACTACAGTGTAAAAAGCATTGGTGTTGGAATAAAATGATGTGGTTGGTGATTTGGTTCCATTCCTAACTAGCCGTGTGACCCTAAACAGGTCCTTTCCAGCCTTCTGTTGGTCTCCTCATCTGTAAAATGGGGACATGAATATCCAACTCAGCTACCTCGGTGTTTTGGTGTGTATAAGGACCAAAGGAAGGACCAAATACACCCAAAAGTAAAGGATGATCGTTATCAAAATTGCATGTGAGGGAAATAAAAAAGGGAAAGGAGATATTTTATATGCTCATTAGACAAAGGAGGAGGAGAGCAGGCTGCTTTGTAGAAGCACCCATTTGTAGATGACCAGAAAGATGGAGCAGTCATGAAGAATCTGGTGTTGTAAAGGATACATCTTAGAGCAATGTGAGAAACAGTCGAAAACCAGAAGTCTCGAAGAAGAGGAAGAGGGAGTGGGGGTTTAGGGAGGGAGAGAGGAGGGCAACGTGAGTGAGGGACAGGAGGCAGGCCCTGCCAAAGATTCTCCCTAAGGGTATAAGCCTAGGGTTAAAAATACTTAACATTATGTTCAAGAAGAGTACCTTTTGTGAAACAGGTTGTACCCACTGTTCCCAAGACAGTATCATCATTATTACCTTAATTAAGTGGCTTACCCAGTTTATAAATTATCAGGATTCCTAGTCCATTTTTCCTTTAAAAAAAAAAAAAAGAAAGAAAAAAAAAAGAAAAAGTCCTTTGCTCATTAATGTAGAAGCAGGTAGAGGTATGGATGATTTGGTGACATTAAAAAAGGTATATCAAACTCATATTTAGAAATTCCTTGAGTTATTTCTGAACCTTACATCAGTCAATCACATGACTGCTTTGGACCCAACCTGATGGAATTAAATGTGACCACATTCTGCAACAGCGCTCACTTCATGTCGGTGGGAGGTGGAAAAGCAAACTTGCCAAATGTGATTTAAAAAAGAAGTCTGAAAGACTTGAAACAACTAAGCCAATGAGTAAAACCATTAAAAGAACTTTACTGTTCAGTTTTCAACCTTTTCCTTAAATTGAGAATTCACTTTAACATATACTTTGTATTCACAAAGACTGAAAAGATAATCATAAAAAAGCTCTAAAATATTATTAAAGCACTCTGTTGTTTCAGCCAAACAGGAGTCAGCATTCATAACACATATGCCAGTCTGTGTCGCCTGTGACTCAGTCAAGGAACGGCAGGAAACGTGCATGAGCCACCCTCGCTGACTCCCATATGCTGGATTCTCACAACACCCCGCCTCTCAAACTCCCTCGGATCTATCAGACAACATGCATCCCAACACCACCATCTGACTCAAAGTGATGCTCATTTTTAATAACACTCTTCCATGCACAGAAGGCCTCAGCACCACCTAATGGTCTTATATTAAGGTAACATTCTTATTTTTGACCTTTTCCCTCTCTACAGTAATCAGAATAGTGAGGTAGCTGCTTTGTGAAAACTCTAGTTATTAGCACAATGCATAAATTGAGAAAATCATTTATAAGCACCATAATGCTGACAAAGAATCCAAACATTTCAATAAGATGCCAGGTTTTCAAATGTCTTTTCTTAAAATGATTTTTTAAATGATCTTTTAAAAATGATTTAAGTAATTATGTTGTCAAACGATAGTTTTCCCATTCCAATATGCACTATCCAGCCCTAAAAAAGAATCAGGCAAATCTGCATGTTGATATGGAAAGTTCTCTAAGATACATTAAGGGAAAAATAAGAGCAGAGAAGTTTGTATAGTAGAGTGCCTCCATATAAAGAGTTTTCTCTGTGTATTCTAGTTTTGCCTAAAAGACAGATTAACAGGAGGATTCACAGACTAGGGAAATGGGTGAGTTTTAAAATACCTATATAACGAAAAAAAAAAACTAGCTTAAGTAAAAAGAAGTTAGTGGAAATATTTACTGACCTTATATAAGTATCTGACTACATTTAAAGCAAATATTACTTATTCTGTCATAAAAAGTAATAACCAACAGTTTGAAGGAAATAAAACTAAAGGAAACAAGTGATAGGTATTTTTAAAAACATGCAAATCAGATATATCTAAATACCTTTGGTTATTCAACTCCTTAGATACTGAATCCTCAGTCTATTTTAGTTCCACTTGAAAACTGTCTCTTTTAGGACCATCCAAACCAGGTCAACCTTCTGAGAGGCTCCTGGTTCTGGACACATGTCAAAGGAGAAGCCCAGGCTGGCCTGGCACTTACACAGCTATTGGGAAGAGGCGAGCAGGAAAATTCTAAGGTTCCACAGCCCAGACTGGCTGTGGATATTAACAACCCTCCTCCAACTATCCATATACACTGCTCTTGTTAACCTGTTTTACCGCCAAGCAAAACAGACATAACCAAACTCAAACAGTTAAAACAGTCACTAAGACCCTCTCCCAATATTTCTACTTATGATTCTTTTATATTTCTCAAACAATTCTATCCCTACCAAAGACCCCTTCTGATATACTGTTATCTTACAAATAAATTCAGAAACATGGAACTTCAAATATAAAGCACTGATAAATGAGATTTAATTTTTCCTATGTAAACCAAAGTCTTAAAGCCACGAAATTCTCAGGCTAGAATACTACATGCAAGATGGGTGCACCTATTGGCAAAGTGTGATAAAATTATTCAGCTTTACTGAACAGTATAAATACCTAAAATACAATAGGAAAGAAACCATGTCTGAGGAGAGTTAAGAGATCACAAAGAAATCCTACTCCTTGAGGGTCAATTAGGGAAGGCTGAGAGTGGAGGGGAAGAAGGAAGGCAAACTTCAATATATTCCCAGGAGGCCATGCACTAAAGGCCATTTATTTAATTCTCTCATATTTTTACTTGAGTCCATCTGGAAATTTTTCTTCTGTGAATAAATGTCTTCTTTTATAAACTTTTTTGCTGAATACATTCGACTGTCACAAAGTAACAGAAAACCATACTTCAACATGTATATAGTATTCTTCTCAATGGCCACAGTAAGTATAATCTAGGTTTACTTGAAGCTTTCTGTTAATAAAAACCTTACCGGTTTACTCTCCAGTTCTAAATATATTTACCAATACACAAAGGGCCAGAGAATCTACCAACTGTGTGCACCACTCGCTTGCTGACACGCATTACCAGAGTTGGCATGGTTTTACTCTCATTAGAGCCAACAGCTGCTGATGGGTTATTCTTTTTAAACCTTGAACCTGAGCTCCATGGTAATTTATATGGCCAATTTAACTTAACGGTAGTTTGAACATCATTTTTAAACATATCATGTTATTCAAAGTAGGAGCCCCTCCCACTCAACATGAAGAAAATATCAAAGAAAACTGAAAGAACTACATTACAGCCAAAAGTGAAAAGGTGAATCTCGTAGTCTGCAGGACAAGCCCATGAAGGTTGTCAAAGCTGACACTGTTATTTTTCATTGTTAAAATAAGCCATTCCTGGCCGGGCACAGTGGCTCACACCTGTAATCCTAGCTCTCTGGGAGGCCGAGGCGGGCAGATCGTTTGAGCTCAGGAGTTCGAGACCAGCCTGAGCAAGAGCGAGACCTCGTCTCTACCAAAAATAGAAAGAAATTAACTGGACAGCTAAAAATATATAGAAAAAATTAGCCTGGCATGGTGGCGCGTGCCTGTAGTCCCAGCTACTCAGGAGGCTGAGGCAGGAGGATTGCTTGAGCCCAGGAGTTTGAGGTTGCTGTGAGCTAGGCTGACGCCACAGCACTCTAGCCCGGGCAACAGACTGAGACTCGGTCTCAAAAAAAAAATAAAATAAAAAAGCCATTCCTGCAGGTCATATGGGGCAGAAAACAAAACAAAAATTAAATAAGCCAGACAATCTTATCTAAAAACTAGTCAGGCAAAATAAAAACAGCAAAACACCTAAACTGATATAACACCAAGACAGATTAGCAAAGCATATTTTATTACATATCAAACTATAAACATCTTTTAATCCATGTTGTGTTTGAACTGGGCTAAACTTTTAAAATATAGTGTTTTAATATTTTTGTTGACCTTTTCCTATGTGACAATGCCAAGCTCTCGATTAACAATTTGATCACTAAGCTGCTTCACACTTACATAAAAAGCATTGTACTGATTAAATGTCTTAATCTATATCACATGATGAGGTAATACATGTACCAAGCTTAACATTGATATATACTTGACTTTACTCTATAAAATTAAAAATTCTGCTAAATTCTAAAGTTGGCGTCAACATCAGCCAAATGCAAAAGGGAAGAGGAATTTCTTTCCTTGTAAATGCCTCATCTATAAAATTAAACTTAAATTAATTCTCACATAATTCCTTGAGGTAAACACTATCCTTTTAGGTATGGGAATTCAGATCAAAGAGAAAATAGCAAAAGATGTCATGGTTCATATTCGAACTCAGGATGACATTTGGTTCTGTGCTCTAATTACTGAGGCAGCAGAGAAGGGTTGGTTGGGCTGTGATACCTCTTACTTAAAATAAAACAAAGGGTGTGTTCCTAGCAAGAACTACTGATTTCCTGATAATGCCCAGACTTAATCTCCATTTGTGACTTTAGGTGATTCACTAATCTCTGACGGGCTCTTTCTCATCTGCAAAATGAGTGAAATAATTTGTTAGGTTGGGACACATCCTTAATGGGTTGCTTTGTGTTTACCATAAAGTCCATAAGTTCTACATTTCTAAAAAACTGAACTCAGCTCTGGTCCTACACCAGGACATGAAGTCTAGAGCCATACATAAATTCTACACAGTGTACGGGTTTTAATTCTGGCAAGCATAGAAACCAATGAGAAAGGCTGTAGAAGTGTAAAAGTTAACTTTAGCTCAGACTGAAATTCATTACAGTTGCCATGTGTGCAGACTCAGAAAGTCTAGAGAACAGGTCTAAAGCCAGGTAATGACATTAACAACTTGTCATATTTAAATTCTCCAGTGGAGAGGTCTGCCACAGCTGCCTAGAGAATAGGATGATGCCCAATTGCTTTGGAGTTCAAAGAGAAGAAGGATACTAACATTTAAGAAGCATCTATTATTGACAGCCTAGAGACTTTCAGACCTATTATTTTATTTAAAAGCATCAATACTATTACCTATGGAACATAAAAGAAAATAATCTAGGCAGGACACAGCGGTTCATGCCTGTAATCCTAGCACTCTGGGAGGCCAAAGAAGGAGGACTGCTTGATGAGCTCAGGGGAGTTCAAGACCAGCCTGAGCAAGAATGAGACCCACCCCCCTATCCCGGCTGCAGTGAGCTATGATCACACCACTGTACTCTAGCCAGGGCAACCAAGCAAGACTCTGTCTCAAAAAGAAAAACAAAAGAAAGAAAGAAAGAAAAAGAAAAGAATCTAAAATTTAAGAAATGGTACCATTTTAGTTCCCTGATACGTAAAATAGCAGCCAAATGCAAAACCTCTCATTTATGCAATGTAGTCTAAGAATTTTATCATGCATCATCTGGATCTCACTTATCCCAAAAGGACTAGAAAAGGAATACAATGGGAGGGAAAGAATTAGAATAAAGATAATACATACCAGATGGATAAACAAAAAGAAAAAAATCAATACAATAAAAAGCTAGAATAACTTCAGGTTTAATAACTGGGCATTAAATTTAGCTTCCAGCTTCTTGGCCTTCAAAGTCTGTGGAAAAGTGAGACAGAATTCCTGCTCTCTGAAAAGAGGGCTTCTTGGTCCATTTTGTGTTGCTATAACAGAATACCTAGGACTGGGTAATAAAGAACAGAAATTTATTTCTCACAGTTCTGGAGACTGGGAAGTTCAAGATCAAGGAATCCCATTTGGTGTCTGATGAGGGCCTTCTTGCTGAGTCCTCACATGGCAGAGGTGAAAGGGCAAGCTAGCTAAACCTGCATGAAGCCTCTTTAATGAGGGCCTTAGTCCCATTCCCAAGGGAAAAGTCCTCACGGCCTAATCACCTCTTAAAAGCTCCACCTCTTGGGGGGCAAGGGCAACATACGTAACCTAAATACCTATATCCCCATAATATGCTGAAATTAAAAAAAAAAAAAAAAGCTCCACCTCTTAAAACTATGACATTGGCAACACCTGAATTTTGGAGGCAACACATTCAAACCATAGCAGATAGTATATCTAACTTTTAGAAGGAGATTTTAGTTCATAAACAACCTAAAATTTTACATCATCATATTTTGATTAATCTACAATTTTGCATTAAAGTCTAAATTCCTGTGTGTTTATTTTATTTTTTTGAGACAGAGTCTTACTCTGTTGCCCCAGGTAGCGTGCAGTGGTGTCCTAGTAGCTCACTGCAACCTCAAACTCCTGGCCTCAAGCAATCCTCCTGCCTCAGCCTCCTGAGGAGCTGGGAGTACAGGCATGTGCCAGACACCTTGCTAATTTTTTTTTTTTTTTAGTAGAGATGGGATCTTGCTCTTGCTCAGGCTGGTCTCCAACTCCTGAGCTCAAGTGATCCTCCTGCCTAGGGCTCCCAAAGTATGTGTGTGTTTTTTTAAAAATGCTTTCACTGAAAATGATGATCACGATAACGATCCTCTAATAGCAGATGCTGTGACAGTTAAAACAGATTCACTCATTGGGTCACAACTATGACCCTCAATCACTTCTCCAGTGGGGCCACAAATGATATCTTCAAAAACAGAGAGAAAGAGAGGAGGGAAACCATGCTGTAAATGTTGTTCTGCCTATCTCCTCTGCCCCTCTACTTTCACCAGTTACAAGGTAGATAAGAGAGAAAAGAGAGCAGCAAGAGGATTTTGGAAGATAACCAGTTCCTGATTAGCATATATTTCCACGAGAATATTCAAATTTCTCCTCTTAACCTCTCCTAATTTTTCTTCCAAAATGGTCCAAAATCACTCCATTATTAAAAATTTAGGTAACACAAAGGATGCATCCTCTGGCCCCCAAGAGCCTACATTATCAGGCCCTGCTTGCCTGTGCCTATGGGCCCTGTCTCCCACCACCCTCCTAACTCATTCCCTCACCTCCTTGCAGTTCCTCAGATATACCAAGTTTTAGGATCCTTGCACCAACTATTTCCTGTGCCTGAAACACACTTTCCCCAGATTTTCTCATAAACTGGCTCCCTCTCATCATGCAGGTCTCATTTCAAAGTTCACTTCTTCAGAAAGGCTGTTCTGACCACCCTGGAGAAAGCGGCACTCTCTAGCCCTCTAATTTAAATTTATTAAAAATGGCCTCTGGGAGGCTGAGGCGGGCGGATTGTTTGAGCTCAGGAGTTCGAAACCAGCCTGAGCAAGAGCGAGACCCCGTCTCTACTAAAAATAGAAAGAAATTAATTGGACAACTAAAAATATATAGAAAAAAATTAGCCGGGCATGGTGGCGCATGCCTGTAATCCCAGCTACTCGGGAGGCTGAGGCAGAAGGATTGCTTGAGCCCAGGAGTTTGAGGTTGCTGTGAGCTAGGATGACGCCACGGCACTCTAGCCTGGGCAAAAGAGTGA
The DNA here is from genome assembly GCA_004363605.1 of Indri indri. Classification (NCBI taxonomy): domain Eukaryota; kingdom Metazoa; phylum Chordata; class Mammalia; order Primates; family Indriidae; genus Indri; species Indri indri. The sequence goes on along the minus strand of RJWJ010009660.1, from coordinate 10,878 downwards.
GACTCTGTCTCAGGAAAAAAAAAAAAAAATGGCAAATAACACACTGTAGCAGCAATTACTTGCCATGGCAGTCAAGGAAAACCAAGCCATTTTAAGGCACCCAACAGGATTACCACAAATTTTAAATTAATGAGACACTTGCTGATCACCTCAATCAACTGACTTTAAAGGTGAGCAAATATAAATTCTGGAAATTAAGAAATTTTCTCTTATACTTCATTTCATCAGACCCCACACCTCTCTCTACCCCCCAAATTTATAATATTCTATAGAAACAAGCACAAATCCAGTTGGACAGATGCTGTATTTATAGAACTCAGCAGTTGGGTTAAGACTGAATTCTAGCTAACATGGTCTTATTATTGGCACCTGTTCACCACCCAGCAGGTGGACCCAACCCAGGGCATAGAAAAGTATCTCATTCAGATAGCATTCCCTAAAAAGGGTCCTCCTGGTCTTCAGCGAGGTGACTATTAAGGAAATAACTACCACACATGCATTTAAAAAATGTACTGGGGAACCTGTACAGTGTGGCAGAAGTACTAACAATCAATTCCTAACACTGTTTCACCAAAGTATTATTTCAAGGTTGGGTTTGGGGTGGGGGTGGGAGGGTAACTGAATATTTAAGTCTAGCTTTACTTTCACCCACTGGTATTCTATAGCTACCAAAAAGAATCCTAAGCCTATATATTTTCATAAAAGCAAATGGTCTTGAGATCATTTTCTTTGTCATTTCTTTCCTATACTTAGTTTTCAAACACAACTAGGTCAGAGTTTAAAGTTATAACAAAACTTGTCCTTTTATTCTCTGAAACGAATCCCACAACAGAAATGTATACAGAACACCCGCAATATCTGACAAATGATTAACTCAAAAGAACCAGCGGGAAAAATAGAGGAGAGAAGCCGGTGTAGCAGGAACATGTACATGGATTTTCAGCTTTCAAAAATGAACTGTTAAAAGTATAAATATTTTTAGGGTTGTTGCTTCCGTATAAGATCTTAAAACACAGGAGACACTGAGGGAAGGAAGAAAAAAACTGAAAATGGAGAAACTAGGATTGAAGTAGTAAGATGGTATTGGCAAATTCCTGGACTATCACAATCTGACCTAAGGCATTTCTTTCTATACATCTGTATAAATTAAAATGGTATGCTGTTAGTTTTATTTTGGACAGAATTTAACAAGCTGCCTCACAAAAAATCTTCCCTCCCCCTCATGTAACCTCCAGTAAGGGCACGTGTCCAAAAAAGAAATGGCAAAAAGATAACAGCATTAATTAGCCATCAAGTAAATATTCTAGTAAGGTCCACATATCAAGTGAAGGGCAAAACAAGGGGGTGGTCTAAAGGCTGGGTAGGGTCAATAAAGAAAAGCCACAGAAGTTAAGAGGACAACGGAAAGGGTAAGAGATAAGGGGACCTTGACTTTGTGGCAAGCTAATTTTATCCAGAAGTTTCACATGTACTTCCAGCTGCAGTAAAGACTGTGCCCACCTTCCTAACCTGTACAGGTAACTAAATGGCTGCACCTGGAAGTGAGAGGACCTTAAGAGCAGACCAGCTTAAGTTGTAATTACTATAGACCATTTTTATAATACACTCACCCATGGTTCGAAACCCAAAGGTACAAAAACAGACACATACAGTGGAATTATCCTTCCCTCTCCTGTTTTCCAGTCAAATACTGTCCTGAGAACCCTCCCAAAGAGGCATATACAAGGAAAAACATGTTTTCCTATGGCTAAATTTTGATCCAGACGTTCATAGCTTTTTTTTTAAAAAGTAGGTCTTTGTTTTAACTAAACTCACTGGCATCACACATACACATCCATTATAACTTGTCTAAAAAGCTGACTCCTTTAAGACATTTTTTAAAGTATCAAAAGAGGTGGCAGAGTAAAAGTGCTGGACTAGGAACTGGGAGTATGGGTTCTAGCCTCAACTCTGTGCAAGTCTGGGAAAGTCTCATCACTTCTTTGGCATTCTCCCTTATCTCCTTGGCTACCATTTAAGTCCAGGCCACAACATCAACTGCCTGGACTTGCCCCGGTCTCTCCACATCCTCCAAATAATCTACCTCTTGCCGCCTCCAAGCTAGTGTACTCAGGACTACAGCTGAAATAATTTTTTAAATGCAAATCTCGTTTTCAGTGAATGTTCAATTCCTTTGGTAAAACCAAGAACAGATATATTGTTCCACAGTGAGGCTGACAAAGCCTTCAGAAATCACCTCCAGAGTTGGATCCTCTTGTAGAACACATGAAAAGACTAAGGCCCTCTGAGACAAGAAAATGGGCCACAGCTAGAATGCACAGGTTCTCAGAATGCCACAATTGTGTGGGAACCTAAAGATCATGCACTCATTCAAAAGTATTTACTGAAGGCCAGGCAATTTGACAGGTATCAGGAACTGCAGTGAACAGATAGATAAGATCCCTGACTTTACAGAGCTTTATTTCTAGATACATTTCTAGAAAAGAGGCAATACTCAAAATAATGACAAAAGCATTATCCTGTTATCTAGATTATTGCAGTCAACTTCTGGGGAGTCTCTGTCTTCTCTTGGCTTCAGCACTAATTGCCACCCAAGAGAGTGATCCTTTTTAAATGTAAATCAGATCATATCTATACCTTGCTCAAAACCTCCCACACTCAGAATAAAAACCAAACTCCTTTCTGTGGCCCATGAAGCCCCAAGTGATCTGACTCCTGTCTGCCTCTCAGTCAGCTCTTCCCTCTCTGCTCTTCCTGATTCCACTCTGACCACATGCCTACTAACCTAGTCTTCCAAGGCAGACAACTTGTTCTTCCTTGGGGCCTAACCTGCTGTTCCCTTTTGCCAGAACACTCTTCCCCTAAATCTTCACGATAGTCTCTCACTTCATCGGAGTCCTTGCCAAAAGGCCTCCTCCTCCTCTGACCACTCTGTCTAAAAGAACAAGCTATCCCTCAATTCCCTTAGCTTCAGTTGTGTAGATGGCACAGATAAGTCAGCATGTGATTTATCTGAAGCTATATTTAAGCTTCCTGCGTGTGTCTACCTTGTTCCCTGCTGTATCTCCAGTACCTGGAACAGTGCTGGGCACAGTGTTGGCACTCAATAAATATATGCTGGAGAAAACAGATGATATGACAAAGAATAGATTGAGGTAGGTAAGTGACTACTTTGAGAAGAGGGATCAGAAAAGGGCTCTCAGAAGAAATGACACTGAAGCTGCCTTTTGAAGAATAAGAACAAGAGCCGGGGCGGGGCGTGGTGGCGCACGCCTGTAATCCTAGCACTCTGGGAAGCCGAGGTGGGAGGATCGTTTGAGCTCAGGAGTTCGAGACCATCCTGAGCAGGAGCAACACCCCGTCTCTACTACAAATAGAAAGAAATTAGCTGGACAACTAAAAATATCTATATATAAAATTAGCCGGGCATGGTGGCGCATGCCTGTAGTCCCAGCTACTTGGGAGGCTGAGGCAGTAGAATTGCTTGAGCCCAGGAGTTTGAGGTTGCAGTGAGCCAGGCTGATGCCACGGCACTCTAGCCCAGGCAACAGAGTGAGACTCTGTCTCAAAAAAAAAAAAAAAAGAACAAGAGCCGGGAACAGAACAGTCCATGTAGAAGCAACAGCAAGTGTCAAGGCAATGGAGTATGAAAGACCTTGGTGTCAAAGGACAAGTGTAGCCACAGCATAACGAAGAAAAGGAACATTAGTTCAGGACAAGCAGGCAGGACCCAGAAGGAGTCAGTAACTGATTCTACATGAAATGCAGTCATTAAGGCCTAAGCAAGGAGTTACATGATTTGGTAAACATTTTTAATAGAGCACTCTGCCTGCTGTGAGAACAGCATATAGGAGACAAAAATGGAAGCAGGGGGACCAATTAGGAAACTCAAGTAGTTTTCTAGTTGACAAATGATGGTGATTAGTCATGGAAATGCAGACAGAGAGAAGCGAATGTATTTGAGGAAGGTACTGAGGTAGAACTGATAAGACATGCTGAAGGGCTGGATGGGGGCAGGGAAGGATTTATGATGACTCCCAGGCATCTGACTTGAGCAAGTGGGTGTATTGGGTCCACTTACTGAAATGAAAAAGGTAAAGTCAGATTACCAATATCCAGGTAGAACTCAGAGGAAGGGGCTGGGCTGTGGATATAGATTTAAAAGTGATCAGTATAAAGATGGCATTTAAAGCCATGGGAGTGGGTAAAATCAGATAGGGAGAGAGTGCAAATAAAAAGAAGTGAGGCCCAACACTGAGTTCAGAGGCACTCCAAGATTTAGAGGTCAGACAAAAGCTGGATGCAGTGGCTCACAGCTGTAATCCCAATGACTCAGGACGCTAAAGTAGGAGGATCACTTGAGCACAGGAGTTTAAGGCTACAGTGAACTATGATTGCCTCCAGACTGGGTGACAGAGTGAGACCCCAACTCAAAAAAAAAAAAGTAAATGGAAGAGATGTAGTACATCAGAGCACATCTGTACAGATGCTCCTTGACTTACAATGGGGCTATATGCAGATAAACTTATCATCAACTGAAAATACTGTAAGTCAGAAGGGCATTTTAAACTTAGGATATTTTCAGTTTAGGATGAGTTTATTCGGATGTAGCTCCATTGTAAGTCAAGAAGAGTACTTGAACATGTGTCACATTCACACCATCATAAAGTGGAAAAATCCTAATTCAGGAACCATCTATATATCAAGAGGGATGCCCCAGCAGACCAGAAGAGCCTGCAGACAGGGAAGTGGAAAGGGGACCACAGTAGCATCAAAGTCCTTGTGAAGGAGGTGGATGCTCAGTACAGATGGAAGGACTGAAGCATGGGTATAGGTTATATAACCACAGACCATCTTACATGTTTCTGGATGAAATTATATACTGATATGCTTTAAAATAACTGGGGTTGGGGGCACAGATGAAACTAGACTGGCCATGTGTTATATCTGTTGATGCTGGGTAATGAGTACATGGAGATTCACTACACTAATCTCTCTATTCTAGTGTGTGTTTGAAAATCTCCACCAAAAAAATAACAGTGGCTCACACCTGTAAGTAATCCTAGCATTCTGGGCAGCCAAGGCAGGTGAATCACTTGAGGTCAGGAGTTCAAGACCAGCCTGAGCAAGGGTGAGACCCCATCTCTACTAAAAATAGAAAAATTAGCTGGGTGCAGTAGCCCACACCTGTAGTCCCAGTCACTTGGGAGGCTGAGGCAGGAGGATCATCTGAGCCCAGTAGTTTGAGGTTGCAGTGAGCTATGATGATTCCACTGCACTCTAGCCGGGGAAGACTGTCTTTAAAAAAAAAAAAAAAAAGGTAAAAAACGTAATAATAAAAGAAATCCAGAGGGCTAAAATGGAATCAATATTTATTTTATGCTTCCAATACAAACTAATATTACAGAATTTCATAAAATTCTAGTCTGCTTCTTTAACGACTAATCAGAAAAAGAAGCTATTAATATTATCCTTCTAAACAAAATTCACTTCATTTCAGAAGCTGCTGCCCTTCTGTTTCTCAGGGATCAAGCCTGCTCCACCGTGCTATGTGCTTTACTGTGTGTGTGTGTGGCCTGAACTCAAGGGTTCAGTGCAGGCTCACCTGGCTCTCACACTAAACTCTGCCTCGATCAGTATTAAAAGTGACATCTTGGCCACAAAAAAAGAAATAAAAATTAAAAGTAAAGGTATCTTTTCTTTCCTTCCTCAACAAATTTCTAATCTCTACAGTTCGTGAAACCACTGCAATAAACAAGCTCACCTTCATTAACTTTTCTTTTAGCCAGGAAGTATGGATGGGGACTAGTATGTCCTTGACAACAGGAGTGGAGTGGACATCCCTTGTGTTTCCCAGTGTCCCCCCACTGCCTTGAGCAGGTTAATTTATACCAGAAGTAGCTATTAAGGACACCTACCATTGTGGCGAATGTGGGTAGTGAACAGATGCTATGGAGGAAAAATCAGTACTAAGTAATTCCCCTCCTAGGATAATAGGAGGTAAATAGTATTTTTTTGATTCTCCTAGCAATCTCTTTCATGCCCTCCCACATTAATTTTCACCCTTCCCCCTTCGAAAAACTAACTTGTGGCAAACAAGATGAACTGTACAGCATACAGCTGGAAAGAGCCAAACTCCTATTTGACACCCCCAGTCTTGCCAACCTGAGGGTTACCTGACTGGTTTTACTGACGGAACTGGTTGCCCAGAAGGGTGTATATTACTTCTGAGAGCCACAAAGGACATTTTCTTTACAGAGTAGCAGTCTTAAAAGCCCACCCGTTTTTTTTTTTTAGCTTATGAATACATACCTGTTTCAGTAATTCCCAAATTTGCCTAACTACAGGCATTTCTAGAGGAGTTCTTTTAAAAACTCGCTTGGGCCCAGAAATCTGCATTTTTAAAAGTCATCGGATAATTGTGCTCATTCTGGTTTAGACAAAAATTATCTAGCATGACCTAAGGCACAAATGTCATCATTCCAAAAAGTGAGCTACCTCTAAAATCTATTTAGTTATTCTGAACATTGTCAAAATATTTTCTCCAAAATAAAACCACAATTCTAAAAAGTAAAACCGAATTCTTAATTCAGCAGAAAAACATTAAGAAAGAGATAACAGAGGCCGAGGCGGGTGGATTGTTTGAGCTCAGGAGTTCGAAACCAGCCTGAGCAAGAGCGAGACCCTGTCTCTACTAAAAATAGAAAGAAATTAATTGGACAGCTAAAAATATATAGAAAAAATTAGCCGGGCATGGTGGTGTGTGCCTGTAGTCCCAGCTACTGGGGAGGCTGAGGCAGGAGGATCGCTTGAGCCCAGGAGTCTGAGGTTGCTGTGAGCTACGCTGACGCCACGGCACTCACTCTAGCCAGGGCAACAAAGCGAGACTCTGTCTCAAAAAAAAAAAAAAAAGAAAAAAAAGAAAGAGATAACAAATTACAAGGAAGGACTAAAGCAGGGTCATTCAAGACTGGCATTATTCACATTTTGGGCTAGATAAAACTCTGTTGATGGAGGCTGCCTTGCACATTGTAGAATGTTCTTATCGTTTGAACATAAAGTCTGTGAAAATCTTATTGTAACAACAAAATTACTGATTTTACTGAAATGAAGGCAAGATCCCTGACCTCTCCCCACTAGATGCCGGTAGCCATCCCACCCCTACATCCCAAGTTTTAACAACCAAAAATGTCTCTAGACTTTGCTAAATGTCCCCTGGGAGACAAAACTGTCCCAGTTCAGAACCATTAGACTGAAGAAACTGGGTTAAAAATAGAATTAAGAAAGGCTAAAGTAGACTGGGGGAAGATAAAGAAAATAAAATTGTCTCCAAAATATAAAGAAGCATAAAAAGCACTATTAACTATTTATTTTTAACTTAAAAAAAACTAAAGGAAATAGGTTTCAATTACAAAAGGAGGCATCTACAGTACTCACAAGGAAAATCTCTTAATTCTGAAGGTAAATTACAGCCAGGAAACTGGAGACCTTTTCCTGGAGATAATTAGAATGAATTAGAATGAAATGACTGTGGTATGACTCAGAAGGTCTGGGACTAGAGTGTGCAATCCTGAGAGACCTCTGGAGGGCCCTTTTCAGTCTGAGTCTCTCCCACCTTGGAGCCCAAAGACTTTTAGAAGAAAAGCACTTGACTCATAGTTAATGTCTCATTGTGGACTCAAGTCCATGTGATGTGACCACTTTCCGAATGCACACACTAGCAAGCCAACAAGGTCAGCAGGTTTGTGGCCCTTCCCTGTTGCTTTTGCCCCTCAAGGCTGAGGTGAGGCTGTGAGCCCGTCTTCTCCTTTGTGCCCATGGTTATTCCCAGCATTTGTTTAGTTTCCATGCTAAGGCAGCCAGTCAGGAGTGGAGATCTGACGAGGAATGGTATTCAACCCAAATCGGCACACCTGCTGGGCCTATCTCAGCAAAAGTAAAGGCAAAGGGAGGAAATGAGAGAAATACAGTCAAGTCACAAATTGCTTACTCTAAACAAGCAGTTCTCCAAAGTGTGGCCCACGGTTTCTGCCCCCCACCCCCCGCAAGAACTTATAGGGGTCCACCAAGTAAAAAATATTTCAATAATGATATTAAGACATTACTTGCCCTAAAGGCTACTTGAAACGTTTACCTCTTGTTCTTTATCTACAATAATGGTTCTCAAAATTTACACTCTAAAATTATTAGCACTGATGGTGCAAAAGCAATGGTGAGTACAACTGTTGGAGCCTTAGTACAGACCAAGACAGTGGCAACCTAAACCATGCACTCACTGTAAAAGTTACTTATTACATCTTGATTCCTGAGTCTGTATCTTTTTAATATTCTGTGTTGTCTCAAGGAAAAGCACTTCCTACAACTGTTTGAGTTGTGAGCTGAACTGGCTGCCTTTTTCTTTAGCACCGTTTCTACTTAAAAGAACAAATGAGAGGTAAACTATGGTTATTTAGACGTGGGTATCTGACAGATATTTTCTCAAAAATGAATGAAATAAGCCTGTCTCTGGCAGCATTTGTGAACAATGATAAATTCAATAAATGGTGATTTCAAGCATCAAAATTTTAGAAACCTGAATTTTACAGCATCCCAATACCACTTTTTCTTATTAGATAGGAGGTGCTATTAACAAATATGATTTTTTGATATTGTATAATGAAAAATGTCAAAAGTTGGAAGATGTACATAACTCAGTGATGCAATATTTTCCAAATGACCGACACATGATGCTTTAAAAAAAAAACATGCATGGGTAACAGATTCATTCAAAGTACCAAGACAGATCAATGGGTTTTAAGTAACATGGTAAGAAAAGTTAATTGATACAGTTTCATATTCTATATTGTAACTCACCTTTAAGAAACTACCACTTGTGGAGTTTTGGTGTGGTATCAGAGAAGAATAGCCACGGTTATCTGATAAGACTATTAAAATACCATATTCCTGACTTTTCCAACTACATAGCTGCATGAGGCCAGATTTTCTTCATATATGTCAATCAAAACAATTTATTATAACAGATTAAATGAAACAGCGCATGAGAATCCAAGCATTAAAGAGATTCGCAAAAATGTAGAACAGTACTTTTCTTCTCATTAAATATTTTTTATTTTGGAAAACAGTTATTTCTCATATAAAAATATATTACATATAATAGATTTATTATTGTTACCTTATGATGAACATTTCAGTTTCAATTTCTAATATGGTAAACAGTGATAGATACAATTCACATAAACAAAAGCTCTAAAAGAGTTGGAAAACCACTGTTGCAGATAAAGAACAAAAGGTAAAAAGTTTAAATAGTCTTTCAAGAAACTGCAGGGCCAGGCGCGATAGCTCACGCCTGTAATCCTAGCACTCTGGGAGGCCGAGGTGGGTGGATTTTTTGAGCTCAGGAGTTTGAGACCAGCCTGAGCAAGAGCGAGACCCCGTCTATACTAAAAAAAATAGAAAGAAATTATCTGGACAACTAAAAATATATAGAAAAAATTAGCCTGGCATGGTGGCGCATGCCTGTAGTCCCAGCTACTCGGGAGGCTGAGGCAGTAGGATCGCTTGAGCCCAGGAGTTTGAGGTTGCTGTGAGCTAGGCTGACGCCACAGCACTCACTCTAGCCAGAGCAACAGAGTGAGACTCTGTCTCAAAAAATAAATAAAAATAAATAAATAAATACATAAATACATAAATAAATAAAAAGAAGCTGCAATAGGGCCAGGCACATTGGCTCATGCCTGTAATCCCAGCACTTTGGGAGGCCAAGGTGGAATGGCTGCTTGAGGCCAGGAGTTAGAGGCCAGCCTGGGCAATACAAAGAGACCTCGTCTCCATAAAAAAATTTAAAAATTAGCCAAGTGAGCATCTGTAGTCCCAGCTACTCAGGAGGCTGAGGTAGGAGGCTCGCTTGAGCACAGGCATTGAGACTGCAGTGAGCTATGATCACACCACTGCACTCCAGCCTGGGCAACAGAGAGAGAACCCATCTCTAAAAAAATAAAATTAAAATAATAAAATTAAATTGAGGAAAGAAACTGCAGTGATACATAAAAACGGGGCATTGTTTCATCTTTTAAAAGCTATGAAAATTCAACAACAAAAAGAATAAGTGATACTCAGAGCAACCTGGATGAATTTCTAGAGAATTACACTGAGTAAAAACAATCCAGTCCCAAAAGGTTATATACTTGTGATTCCATTTATATAACACTCTTGAAATGATAAAATCATAAAAACGGAGAACAGGTTAGGTTGCCAAGGGATAAGGAGGGAGTGAAGGTGGGTGTGGCCATAAAGGGCAATAGAAGAGATCCTTGTGGTGACGGAAATGTTCTGTATCTTGACTGGATCGATGTTAATATCACGGTTGTGACACTGTACTATAGTTTTGCAATATGTTACTATGGGGGAACTAGGTAAAAGGTAACTGGGATCTCTCTGTATTATCTCTTATAAGTACATGTGAATCTACAATTATCTCAAAAAGTTTAATTTTTTAAGTCAAGAAACAGATCAACAGAATGAGGCACAGTTGTATCAAAAATCTAGAAGCTGGGCCGGGCGCGGTGGCTCACGCCTGTAATCCTAGCACTCTGGGAGGCCGAGGCGGGCGGATTGTTCTGAGCTCAGGAGTTCGAGACCAGCCTGAGCAAGAGCGAGACCCCGTCTCTACCAAAAACAGAAAGAAATGAATTGGACAGCTAAAAATATATATAGAAAAAATTAGCCGGGTATGGTGGCGCGTGCCTGTAGTCCCAGCTACTCGGGAGGCTGAGACAGTAGGATTGCTCGAGCCCAGGAGTTTGAGGTTGCTGTGAGCTAGGCTGACGCCATGGCACTCGCCCCAGGCAAGAGAGTGAGACTCTGTCTCAAATAAAAAAA
>RJWJ010009659.1:0-49311 GCA_004363605.1 Indri indri | reverse complement strand
CAAAGCCAGGAAATTACTCCACCAAAAAAAAAAAAAAAATCTACACACCAATATCCATTATGACTATAGACGCAAAAATTCTCAATAAAATCCTAGCAAACTGAATTCAGCTGATCATCAAAAAAATAATCTGTCATAACCAAGTGGACCTGATCCCAGAGATGCAGGGATGGTTCAAAATATGCAAATCTACAAATGTAATTTACCACTCAAATAGAAGGAAGAATAAAGACCATACGATCCTCTCAATAAATGCAGAAAAAGCATTCAACAAAATTCAATACGTTTTTATGATAAGAACGCTTAACAAAATAGGCATAGACAGGACTTATTGCAAAATGATAAAAGCCATATATGACAAACCCACAGCCAACATCACACTGAATAGGGAAAAATTGAAAGCATTCCCACTTAGAACTGGAACCAGACAAAGTTGCCCTCGATCACTTCTATTCAACATAGTGCTGGAAGTCCTAGTCAGAGCAATCAGACAAGAGAAGGAAATCAAAGGCATCCAAATAGGAGCAGAAGAGGTCAAACTATCACTCTTTGCTGGCAATATGACCTTATATCTAGAAAACCCCAAAGATTCTGCCATGAGATTACTGGAATTGATAAACAAATTCAGCAAAGTCTCAGGTTACAAAATCAATGTACACAACTAACTATCATTTCTATATGCTAACAATAGCCAAAGTGAGAACCAAATCAAAGACTCAATACCCTTCACAATAGCAAGAAAGAAAATAAAATACCTAGGAATATATTTAACTAAGAAGGTGAAAGACTTCTACAGGGAGAACCACAAAACACTGAGGAAGGAAATAGCAGAGGAGGTACACAGATGGAAAACCATACCATGCTCATGGATCGGCAAAATCAACATTGTTAAAATGTCTATACTACCCAACGTGATCTACAGATTCAATGCAATCCCTATTAAAATACTAGCATCATTTTTTGCAGAAATAGAAAAAATAATTATAAGCTTCCTATGAGAATCTAATGCCACTGCTGATCTGACAGGAGACAGAGCTTATGCAGTGATGCAAGTGATAGGGAGAGACTGTAAATGCAGATGACGATTCACTGGCTCACCCACTGCTCACCCACCACTCACTTCCTGCTGTGTGGCCAGTTCCTAACAGTCCACTGACTGGTATTGGTCCATGGCTCAGGGTTTGCGAACCACAGATCAAAGAGAAATGTCAGAGATATCAACTGTCAAACTTAGTACTTAAGGAAATTGGACATTTCATATTTAATAACCTAATATTTCCAAACTGAGAGAATGAGAGCAGCAAAGTTCTCCAGAGAAGAGGAGCAATTTGTTCCTATTGTGGGTTTATAGGAATTGAATGCATCAGTCAGCAAAGCCAATAATTAAAAATTTAGATAGTTCAAATGGGGATTATTTGTTCCATATGAAAATATAAATCAAAACAGGAAAAAAATCCCTTACTAAGATATGGATAAGTATCAAAATAATGAAAATGTTTATTTTCTTCTGTATATTTTTGAGGCGGCAATTAGCTTCTATTTGTAATTAAGAAGGGAATCATAAGAGTTCAACTCATTTAGATATGAATAAATACTTCCCTGATGAAAGCAGGCTGAATCAGTTCAACCATCTGGAGTAGTATTTTCCTTTACATTAATTGACATAGTTTAAGGGTAAAAAATAACTGCAAAATCCGTTGCATACACAAATAAAAACCCTGTAAGTTTGTTTAAGAATATAATTTCAAGTAAATATATAGGGGAGTAAAATAAATATCATAATATGTTTTTCCCTTTTCAAATGAAAATATATCCAGGGTTTAACTGATTCTAAAAATAATGTATTTTCCTTTTAGAGACAGAAACCTAAATTTATATTGATTAGACAGTCAACTGTAATTCTTACTGGTCCTCACCTGTTTGTAAAATCCAGTTTAAAATTACAAATCCTTACTTATATCCAGACATTTTTTTGGAAGACTCATAAGGAATATATGTTGCCTTTCAGAACCCTGAAGTCACAATATCTATTCATTGTACCTTGTTGTACAAACCCGCAATGTCATAAAATCTGCTTAATCCCTTCCTCTTCCCTACCTTGCAAAACCTGCCTTTAAGTAACCCAGCCTGAACTTTAACATCCTGTAAATGTCCTCCCCTAAATTCTCCATTTAGAGACCTACAAAAATGTTGTTAATGTAGTAGGTTTTTTTATTGCATTGGGTCTTACAAACTTAGCTTTGTTTGATCAATAGATTCTTTTCTTTATGTTCTTCTGTGGCATCAACAGTTAAAGATTGCAGAGATATAAGAGAAGTTCAATTGAAATCCCTCCGCAGCCTACTCAAGGTCCTCTATTTGAAACACATTTCTCTGAGGCCACTGAGGTGTGCCATTCAGGGGTCTCTCTGAGTACAACAGTGAGGTAAATCCTGCTTTGGATCTAAACTTTTAATTTATTTCTGTCAGTCTCCTAAATGCAAAGCTTCCACTTTTAGGAATGAGTATGCTGTTTAGTAATCCTTCAATGATTATCTAACCAACTTTGAAAACTCTTCTCCTTGATGAAAACCCTGCTTTGTTATGCATAACATTAATGTTTGTTTTTGTCACTCTCTGTTGTGAGTCAATAAGAGGAGATTTAATTCTAAGAATTCATGAGTTGAGAAGTTCTTGCCAGACCTTAGATAAACTTTATTTTGATAAGCTTTTCAAAACCATATAAAGACTTTCCTCAATCTTGTCGTTGTTTGTCCCACTTAGTTTCATTTTGCTTGGAGGAGGTAGGGTGTTTGTCAGGCCCCCAACGTGGTCTTAGGCCAGGTTCTTAAGATAGGAGCTCTCAGTCTGTTTGGTGGTCTAGGTCAAACTCCCACTTACTGTTTATACTAAGCCATGTGCGTATGTCTCTAACTGGCAGTATAATCTGAAACTGCAGTGTCCATTTTGGCGAACTGTATCGAGGCAACGAGATTGTTAGACTGTTACTTGATGGAATTGACTAGGGTTCAAATTATTGTTTAATCCTATAGTAAATATTCGATTGTGTAGCTTTCTGTGTATGCATGTGTATGTGTGTAATGGTTTCCCATATTTAAGGCTTGTTTTATCCTTCCACAGTGATTTCACATCTGTCAGAAGCTGGCTCCCTCTCACTTGTTTCCCTTCCTCTCTCTCTTCTTCTCTCTTTTTACTGCTTCTTTTGGAAAATGCTGTCACTACGTGCCTGTTCTAGGCCTATATCTAATCTAGACATGAATCAAAAGTTTCCAAAAGAAAGAGAAAACAATTAAACTGTGTTCACTTTTGATTTTTTTTTCTTATTTGAGATATCCTGAGATTATGTTCTTTCTTATTGAAGTAGATCTAACAAGCATAGTTTTGCTTCATCAACAGGTTTCTTTTGGGTGATACCTTGGAATGTCAGTGGATTATAATCATAGCAGAGATCTTCAAAATCCAATTTGAAGATTACACAGAAAATATAAAGGAGGAGAAAAACAGTTTGTAAAAGCTATAGTCCTTACGCACTGAGCACTCTATAAACAATAGTATAAATGAAAAACGTAAATAATATGTTCTCTTGTTTGCAATATAAAATATAGAAATAAGGATATTTGGGGTTAAACAATGGATCCCGAGTAGTTTTTATTGCCCTATTTGGAAATTGCCACCTCAGAACTAATTTGCAATGTAAAATCCTTTAAGAGTCAGGGTTGGCACAGGATATCATCGATTCTCATGGTGTAGACTAATCAGCGCAAACAGTAAAATCTACCAATAACGTGACACTCAAACTACCTCTGACAGAAGAAAAGATGAAAGGAAGAGCTGTTGATGTAAATAATTATAATAGTAACTGTTGTAATTTACTGGGTGCTTCCCATCAGACACCATTGAAAGAGCTTTATATATATTAACTCATTTTATCCTTTCAACAGCCTTTTGAAATAGGAACAATTATTATAGTCTTATAAAGTATAAGTCTTTCAATTAAATATTGATTTATAAGCACAAAGATCCTTCACTTCCTTTATTGCCTGTCAATTCCGAGAAGGGAAAAAAAATAGGGATATTTTATTTTTTTACTGAGTCCTTAAAAGGTCTCTTGATCTCAAATTCATACTGTAAATCACAGACATCTTAGTGGCAAACTATAGGCCTGAAACATTGAAAATGTCTAGTTAAAATGAAAGAGCTATTTCTGTCTTAGCTTTTATAACTTAAAGAAGAATATTAGCCAATATACATTTTCAAAGAACTTGTCATCACTGATGTTATAAAATAATCTTTTATTCTACTAAAGTCTACAGCAACCAAGAATGGGATATCTAAAGCTGAACAAAAATGAAAAATTCAAAGTCCTATATTCTGAATATTAGACAATAAAGAAAACACAAATGAAAGCAAGTTTTGAAGAAAGATTATTAAAGATTACTGTAATGATGATCTATTTCTTGTGGAAGACTTTTTATTTAATGAACAAAGCTATAAAAGAAGTATAGTTATCTTCTGTAATTTCAAAATTATTTAAAATATTAGACCTTAAGAGAACAATATCCTTCAACACTTTTTTCTGACTCTCATTTCCAAGAACAGTACACTTTCTTCAATTCTAGCTCTATTCTTAGAAGTTGCATATTATTCTTCTTTTATCACTTTAAAAAACAATTCTCTCCAGTGATTTGTTGGACATGGGAAAAATCAGTTTTCTTGACTCAAGCAACAACCTAGTCCTAAAGCAGTCTGCTTTATTACTGTAATGAAGTTACACATGGAAAGATAAATCAATGGTGATTTTTATTTTGTTCCACTTAAAATCATGCTTGTGCTAATAATCCACGTAGACAAATTATTTTGAAATTCAGAATATAATTTATCACATTCTCTGAATTTTCTTCCTTTTGGAGCTCAAATTTAGAATGACTTTCAATTTCAAATACAAATATGTAATTTGTCAAGAAATAAACAAAGAAATAACGCAAAGTCTATCCAAGTCTATTAGTGAAAGCATAAAATCCACTATTAGAATAAAATAATTACTTTCTTTAGGATATATGTTCAAATGACACTTTACATAAATAGAAAATCTTGAAGTATTATTTTAAATGATTAATACATATAAATATAAACTAGGGTTGGTCATATAGTATTTAAGTAAATTAATTTCCAATCTACGCTTTTTCAAATCTAATTATGTTTCTTTAAGTCTCAGAGGCTCATATCACACATAATTTCCTGTTTATGATTTTCAGCAAAGAAAATAGAGGTCTGGAACATTAATTCAACAGAGAATGTTAGAGAAGTATTCTAGACTGCAAAACAGAAGACAGGTTATAAGACATGCTCATGATTTTCTTGAGAATGATGGATAAATAAGTCAGCTATATTAATAATTTGAAATGTCCACTTTTTTCTTAACTGTGGGTCTATTAGGATCTATCTGTACTTACAATCCTACAAGTAAAAGTGGAATTTTTTTAATATCTATTTCATAGTCAAGTATCAACTGAAAAATTTCTGAAACATGCCTGGGAATTTTTCTAGTAAAGGGATAAATCTGTCTATAATTTTTTTGGCAATATTTCTAAAGAATACTTCCAGAAATTATTTAAAGTGTTAATTTCCTTTCTAATGTTTAAGAAGCATATTTGTAGTCAGTTTTCTAAGAGTATAAAACAATGTGTTTAAAATATTCAGATGTGGCAACCATTGATCTTGTCTTTGGAATTCCAGATGAAGAACTGCAACATGATTTGTGCTTATTTTGTTCATCACTTTGGGACATCTGAGTCATGCAAATTATATGAAAGTGACCCTTGATGGCTACACACTTGCACTTTATTTGCATAGCCTCTATGGTTCCGTAACTTCCAATACGAGCCACAATCCGAAAGTTCCAATAACCATTGCCTTTCACGTTAGCTTACCACACTTGGTAAAATTTCAGAAGCTAAATGTTTAATCCTGATTTAGGTATTCAACCATAATAATTAGTTCCCTTCATCCATGATATGAAGTTACATATCATGTGTTTTTAGACCTGTGATATAGGATATTCAGAATACTGATGGTTGGGCATTTTTCGGGTAGGGTAAAAGTCAAGATAATGTGCCATTTAAAATCAGTGTGTACACACACACACACACACACACAGATGAATCCTGAATAAGTTAACAAAAACTGTATTTTGGGAAAACATAATATCATTTAAAATTACAAAAGGTATTTTAAAATCTTTTAAGAAAACTGATAGTAACTTGGTTTTATGCACATTTAATAATAAAAGCACTGAATGGGAAAGCAGAAATTTTTTAAAGAAAAAAATATAATGATTTATCTATGCGTGTTACCCAGTGAATTTTTGCTAAGATTTTTCTATGAGTTGCAAGATCCCACTGGAAGAATGTTTGTTTACGCTCAGTTAGAAATAGCTGTTAAATTATCACATTTTATACAGAATTCCACTAATCACCCTTTGTAAACAAGGTTGTTATTATCTGTTATAATCATCCCCCTCAATTTACACACACAGTATGCATGTATAAATATGCAAAAAATACTGATATAACTGGAGGTTTTTTATATAGCTAATATCTCTTGCAAATATTTCACATTTAGCAATTTAGGTGCTACCCATCTCTATTTCCTTCACAAAAGTAATTTATATTTTAATCACTCCTTCTTAATTTATATTTTCATATAGCATGTAGTCTCAAATCTGGCCTTCCTGTCTAGCAATTAGCTTTTTAATAGTATTTACCACTTAGCTAAATAGCATATTACTGCCTACTTCAATTTTCCATGCATACTGTAACTGTTGTCATTACCTTAATAAGCAAACAGGACATTTTAAAAGACACTTCTTAAACCTTCTTATAAATATTTGGTAATAGGCCCTTAGTATTACATCCATCAATAGCTATTGGGAAGATCTGTCATTTGAACTAAGACAAATTAATTTTTCTTAAAAAGTAGTCATTGTCATTTAATCTTTATCGATCATAATAGCATTACAATGAGAAATTCAAAGAAACTGTAGTAAGAGTTTTGTATACCCACACATTTCAGTTTAACGTAATCAAAAGTACTTTGTACATCTTTGTAAGGCACATAGGAAATAGGAATCAGAGAGATACATGTCGCATTTCATAAGCAAGAGATATCACAAGGTTCTTAACATTGTAATTGTATTCTTTGTTTGCAGATCATCTACCCCTGAGACTTGACAGCACAGTCTTTACAACATACTTCACCTAATTACCTTATGCTTCCCTAAAGTTTCTTGTTGTAAAACATACTAGGTTTCACAGATATGGGAGAAGGTAGGGTAAGTGGTTAGATTGAACAGAAGTGTGCGCAAGTAACCCAGGGTTGTCCCGAGAGGAAGTAAAGTAGTTGTTTTGAATCTTAATAGTGAACATTTATTTTCTATTCAGGAATCGGAGGTATTAAATAGAAAAGACACTATTGGACTATCATTAATTTGATGATCTTACCTTATTCACAATTATTCCACTAACCTTACGGAGAAGGCCCAAATCAAAGTTGTCCTTTCTATGCAGATATATACATTAAATTGCCAGCCATTAAAATGTTGACCTTCACAGGAACCACAAAATACTTTCAAGAAAAATGAATTTTTTAAAAATTTAAAACACATTATCACCAAGTGCCTTACCTATAAGTGCATTTATAATAAAAATAAAATCATAGGAAATGAGAAAATAAGCAATAAAATTTAACAGCCACTGATTTTGAGAAAACCAATCATTATGCTCTTAAAAATAACATGAAAAACTACAAAATCTTAGTAAAATAAATGAAGAATTTTGCCACTGTTTAGCAATGCCATTGTATGAATACATGGATTTAAGTTTTCCTTCTTTTTATGCGTACTTGCTATTGGACTAGGAAGCAGCAGTGAGAAGCTGAGTAACTCCACACTGTACTTTCCTAAAGGCGCCAAATCTCAGACATAAATTGTGGCAGTACTGCTTGGGTGTGAGCTTTCACTTAGGAGGTGATGAGTTTGGTTCTTTCTCTAGGTAGATCCATTTGGCCATGTCTGAGTGAACACAGTTACTCTCACAAAACCATAAAAAGCTCTGAGATCTTCCTTACAGAGTGCATATTTTTTTCCCAGTCATACTGACAACCATGTTCTTATTATCTTGCTCTCTTACAACTTGAAAAATATCTGAACATTTATCTATATTTCTCCCTCTCCAGCTCTTCCGCCGATGTGAGCCAACTATTATGTGTCCCTCAAAAAGAATAGATTCTTCTAGATGGAAAATAGCTGAGAAAAGGAAAAGAGGTCCTAGATGACAAATTCACTAGAAACTAAGATGTCAACTACTAAAAACATACAACTGAAAATTAAAACAGCAAGGAAAGTTGGCAAACACCACTTATTTAACAGGGAAGAAATGTTTCTACAGAGAGAGGCCACAAATAGAGAGGAAAGTATGGTTTATTTTTTCATTTTGTAAAACAAAATACCTTCACTTTTGCCCCAAAATTGTTATGTATCACCAAAAATGAAATTACTTTTTGTGCAATAAGAAAGTATTGATTTACTGAATTAAATATTCCACCCTTCCAAGCAACCTGTATCACAGAATAAGTACAGCATTTACACATTCAGCATGGAAAGAATTTTAAGTAATATTAAGTCTTCACATTCAGTTAGAATTAGAAAATAATAATTTACATAATTACATGATACGGTATTATGTTTGTGCTATTAAAAGTTTTTCTTCTTTATAAAACATCTGGGATAGACAATTAATTCGAGAAGTTTTAAAATCACTACCCTTACCAGAGCAACATCACACTATCTAATAAGGCATACCAACCTAGTAGTATATGACCATGGCCTTTGATCAGAGAATGAAGAATCCCAGATGTCACAAAATATTTGCATTGTTAGAATTTTGCTAATGTCTCAGTAAATTGTTTTTAATATTTCATTGTAATATTTGCTTAAAAGGAGTTTTTGCCCCTCCCTCCCAGAGGACCCTGCTGCTATAGAAATCTGTTTTAACAGAAACAATGCTTGCCTAACCAGAAATATTTAATAATGTTTTCTTCAGATTTAGAGGAAAAAGCACAAATAATACATTTACAGAAACATGTGTTTCTTTGACCAGAGTGAATGAGACTATACGTACACACAATTCCTCTCAACACATCCCCATCACCATTATCAATGTAATTATCATCAATCACCATCAGCATATCACTGCAACCATGTTCTCTCTTTTTCCTTATCCTTATTCCCTAAACACTCTTACCTCTCTCCCTCCTTGTACTGCCTCCAGTCTTTTCAAGTTTAAACCCTGGAAAAGAAAACCAAAATATATTATCGTTGGCAAAGAAAAAGTAAATAATAATTAGTACTAGTGCAAGAATTTTGAAATAAAATAATTCATTTAACAGAGAAGATCTGAATATAGATGAACACAAGGGATGTCCAGATAATTAAATTTTATGAAGAACAGAATTAGCAATGTGAATTATTGAAAGAAGATTTCCATAGGAATGCTGCATTTCTGTGTAATATCATCACAACTTAGGGACCAAATAAGGCTGGCAATATATATATCAAGTTGTGTTCAAGCTTGCTGGAATTTGTTAACTTCTTGAGTAGTTTCATTAGGTTCACTAAGAGGCCATACGAGATAGAAAGATGCATAACAAGAACCTGTAAGAAAACCGATCTACCTGTCTTAAAATTAAAACATGACAAAAATATTAGATTTTAAAGTTCTACAGAGATCGTCCATTACAACTCTCTATATCCTTTCCCTATCTACCACCACCATCATTTTATTGATAGTTTAACCAAGACACATAGGGTTACGCATTATCATCATCCTCCAACAGTGTGCTTTCCTTCATAACATGATGTCCCTATTTAAGAAGAAATGCGATAGAAGCAGGGAAGGCAGAAGTGTTTTACAGAAACTCTTATTCTTTGGGGCGATAAGTCTCAAAGTCTTGTGTCTTGTCTAAAGAAATCAGTTCAAAACAGAACAGACAACTGGAAGATCATTTTAATCTCAACCCAAGTGAGAGAATAACTATTTTGTTATAACATGTAATAAGATTATTGTAAGAATTGAATTAATCCAGGTAAAACAGTTGGAATATTACTTAGTGCACAGAAAACACTCAAAAATATTAGTTATAAATTACAGTTATTTTTATAACTGTAATAGTAAGGTCTTTCATTTGGATAACGCTAACAAGAGCAGCAGCATCTTAAATTATTAATAAAAATCAGTACATATTGCAGTTAACTATGGAGTAGGCACTGTGCTATGTTTTATATGCATTTGCTCATTTATTCCTATAAATTATTTCAATTTTACAGCTATGGAATCTGACTATGAAATAGTTAAGGAATGCTCCAAAAGTTATACAGCTTTTAAGATAATGGTTTATGATAGAACTAATCAAACAATTTGGTTAAACAAAGAGAATTCTGGATTTGGGACCCAATGGTCAGAGTTTGAGTCTCAAAACTGTCACTTACAAATTAAGTTTCCTGGCTGCAAGCCTCCTCATCAGTAAACGAAGAGTTTGAACTACAAGTTATTTAAAGTTCCTTCTAGGTTTTCCCTATGCCCCCATAGCTGAAGCTAAATGTTAAAAAATAACATAGTTATTTGAAGTCTTTTTAAAATTAATTATGATATTATCCAGTTAAATCTCAACTACTTTCTACATTTTAAGAAAAATTATCCCAGTGAAATCTCTGGAGTTCTGGAAATAAAATAAAATATCTATTCTATCTTTCAATTCTCTATTTTTTCATATTGAAAAAAATAAATCAACCAAATATAGGGATACTGGATAGCATATTTCTGACTTTTTGACTACAGGGAAGCAGTGGGGAATCTTTATGACAGGATGGCAATTTTTGGATGGGTTTGTAATCATCATGAAGTGGTAGATCTCTTTCCCCAGGTATACTTTAGATAGAGAGGATCACACGCCTCAAACCAGTTACTGGGGAGGGGGGGTGTTCCTGCAGATATCTGAATATGCAAGAGAGATTTTGTCAGGAAATTCTATTTTTTCCAGTTAATATCCACCCCCCCACCTTGCCTTACTAAACCATCTTAATTTAGCACACTGCAGAACATTTGATTTAGGGTAATTTTTTTTTTCCTACCTATGATTTATAACTTTTTGGTTTGGTTTCATGCAATTAATTTTGATCAATGTAAAGAGTTTATATGCTCTGGAAAGAAAATATGTATAGTGAAGAAAACATATTTCTGCCAACCATATCCCCCAGAGTATTTTAAAATATGAATTAGATAAATATGTGTTTAATAAATGAATAACATTAAATGAGTATGCTTAATTGTAGATTTATATTAAAGTTCAAGGGATAAACCTAAACCATGTCATTTTTACATACTGAAGAAATAATACAAGATAATAAATTATTGGTTTTGAATTCATTTAGGATTTGGAAATAACTGTGAGAAAAAAAGTTAAAGGAAATGACATTGGATTCCAGAGGCCTTGATTCCTTGGAAAGAAATGTGAAATTCAATTGAAATATTTCCTGGGGCAAAGATTAAAAGAAAATTAATGTTACCGTATGGGCACAAATTACATTTCATGGAGTTTGTCTGTGATTATCGTTGCTCTAGGCTAGCCAAAATATTAAACTAGAATAGCACTTCCATGCCCCAAGTCTTCTAGCCGTTCTCATCTGAGTATTGCATAAGTTAAATTCCTTCTGCTCCAGGGACTTGTGTCCTTGTATTTTAAGAGGTTTGATACAGTAAAGTTCATCCTGAAACTGGATTATTTCTAGTGTTTCTGATGTTCTGGGTGGTCATTTCTATTTCAAATATGAAGCTAATCAACAATATAGAATTTCTACCAATACTTTATGGGGTATTATTTCTTACAATTTACAATTGTTAATCAAATTCTTAAATAAGAAGTCAAAGATACAGTTTCAGAAAACAAGTAACACTAAATATTGTCGATGAAAGGTGAACTGCTTTAGCATTCAATCCTGGTAGTAAACAGTCTAACAGTGAATTTAAACATGTAAGAACAGAATTAGTGCCTAATGTGTGACATGTGATATCATAACCAATTATTTTATGATTTGAATAACCGTTCCCTGGTTATTGAAATAGTCTATCTAGTAAGCTATCTTTTATATTTTTAGCAAGGGACACAAAAAGAGAGTATGTACTAAAGTAGTTCAAGAGAGAGAATTATTAAATAATAGAATACGGTTATTTTCTTATCAATCTATTGTCTGTATCTCTATCACCTCCAAACCTGTCTCTTCCTATACCCCATCTCTGTCACTCCACTGCAACATCTGACTCTCCTGATAGGTCTTAACACGCCAGCCACTCTTGCACCCTAGGTGTTTGCACTACATGTTCATCCTATCTGGAACTATCTTCATATAGTTATCTGGAGAGCCAACTCTCATGCTTCTCAAATTTTTGATTATATCTCACTTTTTCAGGAAGGCCTACTTTTTGTCCCTCTATTTAATATTGTAGTCTACCGACTACTTCACTTCTAGGCACGCTTTTAAAAATCTTTTAACATACCATATAAATTTAAAATCTTTATATTACTTTGAGTACTGTGACTTCCATACCTCATAAGTGAAGTAGGTTGTGTCTTTATTATTTATTTATTTATTTGTGTATAGCTAAGCAAACAACTGTTCTAGAAAGCACACCCTAATTTGTGTGCATGCCTGATCTTATGGGAAAGATACTTATTTTAGCTATTAAAATAATTTCAAACCAAAAAAATCCATCATCCTTTTATTCTCCAGTAGCCATGTAAAGACTTCTGTTCACCACTGATAAAGTCATAAAAAGCAGCTTTTTCTCATAAAGAGCAATTGTTTTTAGGAGAGCTTCAAATTTCAAGTATAATGATATCTATTGTACCTGAAATTGCTATATTCTGAAGTTGACATTTTTATTGTCGAATAAGTTACCATCTCTTTAATAGATGTTTTTTCTCATTCTCTGCCTTTTGCTTTCTTTAATTATGTCATTTCTTCTTTTTTCTTTTTTTAATTTTACTTTTTTAATTCACAAATAATAACTGTACATATTCATGGAGTACATAGCGATGTCTCAATGTATATAATAGTGATTAGATCAGAGTGATTAGCAACTCATCATCTCAAACTTTTATCATTTCTTTGTGTTGGGAACATTCGATATTCTCTTTCTAGCTATTTGAACTATATAACATATTATTGTTAATTATAGTCATCCTGCAGTGGTAAAGAACAATGAACTCATTCCTCCTGTCTAGATGTAATTTTATAATTTGTATCCTTTAATAAATCTTGCCCTTCCCCTTACCTTCCCTAGCCTCTAGTATCCTCTGTCCTACTTTTCACTTCTACGAGATCAAATTTTTTCACATATGAGTGAGAACATATGGCGTTTTAACTTTCTGTTCCTGGCTTATATCACTTAACACGATGTTTCCATCCATGCTGCTGCAAGTGATAGGATTTCATTTTTTAAATGGTTGAATAACATTCCATTTTACATATGTTTGCACATATATATACACACACATACACACACACATACCACATTTTCTTTATCCATTCATCTGTTATTGGACACCTAGATTGATTCCGTATCTTGGCTATTGTGAATAGTGCTGCAATAAACATGGGGGTGTAGATAAATACCCAGAATTAAAATTGCTAAATCATATGGTAGTTCTATTTGTAGTTTTCTGAGGAACCTCCATACTGCCCTGCATAGTGGCTGTCATAGTTTATCATCAGTGTATAAGAGTTCCCTTTTCTTGGCATCTTCACCAGCATTTGTTATTTTTCGTCTTTTTAATAATACCCATTCTAACTGCCATGAGATGATACCTTATTGAGGGTTTGATTTGCATTTCCCTGATGATTAGTGACGAGGAACATTTTTTCATATATTTTTTGGCCATTTGTATGAATTCTTTTGAGAAATGTCTATTTAAATCATTTGCCCACTATTTCTAATGATGTCATTTCTTGCAAAAAGGAACCTCTTAGAATAATTAGCACATCTCTTCCCTCAATCTGATAAACGCCAACATATTGGCTCACCTGTACTTGCATACAAATTTGGATAAGTTTAGGCATTTAAGCGACTGAAGTTTAAAAGACTCTTGAATATATCGGATTTGGGGAATTGAAAGGACCATTATTCTTCAGATAAAAATCATTGCTTGATACGGCTAGAAGAATTTGCCCAAAAATACATAATGAAGTACTTTGAATACAAGTTTTCCTACTTCACGTGTCAACGTTCCACAATAAGTACCTTAGAGTATATAACAGATACATTTTTAAAGATAGCTCATTTTCTCCAATAGCTTTCTTTAAATCTGTATTGCTAATAATGCCTTGCAGGTGATGTTTACAGTTACTGTTTATGACAACTAACAAAAAATGCTCAAATGCTTTGGGGAGTTTCTCACTATTAATCTAAAATTTTCATCCAAAAATTCTTCAAGCTCATGGAGATCTTCTATGGTTTGAGCCTACCACTTTCTCACCCAGTTTCCCTCTCATTTTCTTTTTTGAAAAATTTTTTCAGTTTAGATCTAAGGTTCATGATTAACATCAGGTTGATGCAAAAATTTTCAACTCTTTGGATCATTCTTCCTGTGTTGTACTTCCCTATTAAAGCCTAAACTCTGGATATAATTATATAAATTATAACTACATCTAATAACTAATTATTTGTGGCTGGAGAAAGACAGCTATAAATAACTGTACCGAGTGTAAATTTATGGTCATAAATTTCAAATTTGCTCTCAACATTGCTTTAAAGTGAATCTTTCCTACTCTAGAGGTTTTGTACCAGCTGTTCCCTGTAATGATGATGTGATGATGTCTCCACACAACTCTCATAGGGTTATAGGGTTATCTCCTTGTCCTTCAAATCTCAATTTAAATTTCCTGTGTTGAAGGACTTCCATGAACACTGAATATAAAATAGACATCAACTTGCTTATTGTCACATCATCCAATTTTAATTTTCTGCTCTGGATTTACCACTAAAATATATTTTTCTTATTTATTTACTTTTGTGTACTTACATATTATTTTGTGTAGCATAATGTAAGTACATAACAGTAAGTGCCATGTCTGTCTTGTAAAACTCTACATGCCAAGTATACAGAACAGTATCTGACACTTAGTAGGTGCTAAATAAATATTTATTAAATGAATTGAATGAATAACCCTCTATAATTCTTATAAAATAGATATTTATTTACTCTTTTTAAAAAATAAACATGCTATTAATATATCGACTATAATATTCACAATTCAAATTCATTCAGAAGAAAAGTGAAATGAACAATTTGTTTCTTTCTCTCACTGATCTTGGGCAACTCACCTAAATCTCTGAGACTACATTTCTTTTTCAGGAAATTAGAAAATTAAACTAGGTAGTCTTGAATATCTCTTTTGGCTCTAAAATTCTATGATTTTATTTTCTTTTAGAAAATTACATTTTTAAAATCTCTCAATTTTAATATTTGAGGTTTTTTATCTAAACAACTTCAACTAAGTATATTAACGGTTGTGGTGTTGCCTAAATTAAACTAGAGTGTCAATGCTTTTCTTTAAAAATTTCCTGCAATGCTTTTAAGATATCTCCAAAATATTAAACAAGTAACTAGTACTAGTATAAGAAAGTATTATTTAGTCTTTGCTGCAGATACTTTATATTTTTAATAATTATTACGTTATAAATTGACATTGCTTTCAGTATATCCATTTAAAGCTTTTACTCTTAAATGTAGTATTCATAATGTACAACTATATATTGTCTGAGCAACTCTACTGAAGATCCAACATTAAACAAATAAATCAGATTGTGTTAAAATCCACTGCAGCAGATCTTACTTTATTAAATGTGCTTATTTCTGTCATTATTAATTTCTAGGAACAGCAAAACAGAACAGAAAAATAAGTGTGTAGTCTCAGACTGCAAGTCAGAAAATGCACCATGGCTTAAATTTTTATCTGACAGATCAATGTTCCATAATTTTGACAGATCGATGTCCCATAAAGTAATTTAATGTCCTTTCAGACCCAAAGACCTATCTGAAA
Organism: Indri indri; assembly: GCA_004363605.1. Taxonomy (NCBI): domain Eukaryota; kingdom Metazoa; phylum Chordata; class Mammalia; order Primates; family Indriidae; genus Indri; species Indri indri. The sequence goes on along the minus strand of RJWJ010009659.1, from coordinate 33,158 downwards.
ATAGAATGACAATTTTTATTTCCCTATAGTATCTACTCCAATTTAACTTCATTTGCATCATGAATTTCTAGAAATTGAATCCCTCTAGGAAATCCATGAAGATGAAGAAGGGACTGTTACAACTAATGGGTATATTTTAATTATCCCCATCTGGTAATAACATAACCTCTTTAAAAGTCAGGTGATATTTTAAATACATAATTTGCTATTATTAGATGTTCACTCAAACTAGTACATTTATTTGTTATGGTAAGAAGAAACTAATTGAATAAATTCTCCAACTCTATTTGGCGAGAGTTAGCCAGGATTTACCAGTTGGAAAGATAGATGTCGAAATTAAATCTGTATATTAACTCTAATGATATTTTTCTCTGATTTACTTAACTTGAAAGAAAATCCATGCAAAAGTTAGGCACTGTTTCTCATGAAATATAATAGTAACCTGGCCATGGCTTGGAGGTGTAGAGTTATCTTTTATGGGAGAGAACTAGTCACAAAGGGTATTCTTTAGTGTTAAGAATGTCAAACAGCTTTATAGCTTTTCCAATCAGGAAACCTTCTCCAAACCTATGAGAAGCTCTGAGACTCCCTTCTCACCTACCTGCTCAGCCATCACCAAGGTTGCAATTTGCCTTAAAGGAGAAATGTCTTGGTGTGTTCGCGTCAGTACCTGCTATCCTTCCACTAAGTTTTGTTTTGAGAGCTTACGGTGGGATACCGCTAGGGTGCAGTTAGGGGAGGAGGATGCAGGTGTGTCAGGGGCGGAGTTTCCCGCGCCCAGCAGTAGTCGATTAAGCAAGATGAAACGAACAATTCCATGGGATCAAACAATAAGAAAAGGAGTGACTAATCACAACAACAGGAAGTTATGGTTAAGCGGCTTTCCCCTGCACAAAGCATGCACACTAGTAGGAGAAGGGTGACCGAGTGTAACTTTATGACGTGGCTGCATTATGGTTTCACTCCCCAACCCCCGAGTGTGTTTAGCACAGGATGGGAAAGACCCATCCCCTCTCCAGGACGTTCTGTGCTTAATAATCTTCCTGTTTAACTTGCTTATTCCTGTGTGGCTTGCTCACTCGTTCCGTCCACTCGGTACCTGTAACCACTCTTGGGTGCTGAGAACCAAGAACCGGGGAAAACACACTTGACCCTGACAATAGGACCTATTCTATCTGCTGGGCCAAGACACATAAGGTCTTTCTCATGCTTCTTACCCTCAACTAGTTTACAAATATTTCCTTTTACATAATGACATAGAATGCTAGCAGTAAAAAACAGCTTCAGAGATCATTTCTCTTAATTTGTGAGGAAACAGACCTAGAAACGGGGAATATGATCTCTCAAGATTTTACAGCTCATTGGTGAAGGTCCAAAGTTACATGATGCCAGTATTTGTTCTACTTCCGCACATATGCAGAAGGGCCATTATCTACTCACATCTGCTTTGTAAAACACCTTCTCCTTGCTCTTTCACTACGCTTTGGATATTCTTCTACTGTGATGTGGATGACCTGTTTGAGAGAGTTATACTTTCCAGTTTGTCCTTTTCTGAGTCACCTTCAATTTCGGATACTTTAATTGTTGTCTGACGCCATAGGAATGATCTTGGCTGCAAAGGCGGCCAGGTGAATCCCCAAGGTTTACTGCTCTGTGCTTCATTTCTCTTCTGTCCCTAACTGTGAGACCATTTGGCAACAGTCGACTCAGAGCCTTAAGATAATTAGCTTTTCCTCAGAGTGGCATGGATTTTAAGGAGGAAAGTATGTAACATTTGTTTCAAAACCCAAATCTATTATTTGTAGAATTTGACCCATTTTGGTCACTCTTGGAAATTTTAAAAAACAGTTTACATAAATAATGTCCTCAAAAAAGTGATCTCCTTGTGTCCTAGGTCTGAATTATTTCTAAAGGCATCCCAAGCACATCTCGCTCCAATTGAAGGGAATTAGAAAAAACCTGATGGAAAAATATAAAATACTACAAATTAGGTATAAAATGCAAAGAGAATTTTAATTAAAGTGGATGAATAATACAGTAATTGCTCACTTCATATTATTTCATTTTTATGGATGTAAGTATACTTAGCACTTAGCATTTAGAATAAATTAGCACATATTGAATACACCAGAGTTTTCCTGACATTTTAATTCAGTCATATTAATGTATGAAACCATATTCAAATATGAGTTCCAAAACAATTACTACAAATTTTTCACTATGATTAAGTGAAAAATTATTTATAATTTCTACACCTATATATGTATCGATAATAATCTAAATCCAATGAAGTTGGAAGATTTTTATTAATAAATGGAATATAACTCCTCTAGGAATTTGTTTTAAAATATCAGAATAATAAGATCAGGTCTTCCTAATATTTTTTATTGTTCTTTATTCTATAATAGAAATAATAAGGAAAAAATCAAATTCACTGCTATTAAAAATAAAAAAGTGTTATCACATTATTTTCTAACATTTTAGGAAATATTTTGCTGTTTAATATCCAAGGAAATGGTTTCTATTTCTTGATTAAAAAATAGGTAAACCAATGCCTATGGTATGTAATTAAAAAACATTTGTAGCCTTGGCTCGTTTCCAATTCTGATCTCATTAATAATAGCATAATAATATTAATATTGCAATATGAATATAATAATATTATTATATTAATTATATAATCATGTATATCCATGTCTCACATTGTATTATAACAAAATATTCAGTATTTCCCAATATTCAGTATATTCACAGCTTTTTATATTTGTTCCCACTAACAAGAATGTCTTTGTACCATCTCTGCCATAGAAATTTTTAAGGATGAAGGAGTTCAAATGTCAGTTCTTTCTGGAGCTTTCTTAAATCTTCTTGAAGAGAATCTACATTCCCTTTCTTTATACTTTTCTTAATCCTTTGAATATGTATATTAATGCATTTAACATGGCCTAAGGCCACTATGGCCTTTGGTTTACAACAACATTGCAATTTTTTTTGACTGTGCTAACAGAACAGTCAAACATATCTTAATAATTGAGTGTTCTTGAGTTATATTTAACCATCTTGATTTTTACTGTCTTTGCAATATAAGCGAAATTCTGAAGAAAATTTTGAAAACCCAGGCTTAGACTATTAGGATAAGAGAAGACTACTACCATTCTGGGTGCTGTTCCTCTTATTGTATTAATAATTGTGTATCCTGTTTCAAAATTCTGCTGTGTTCCACTATCTCCCACATATTGGCATTTAAAAATGTACAGGAGAAAGTTAACATAGCAGGTCTAACACTGCTCTTTAGAAGGAACTGCTTGCAGGGCTTGTTCTTGGCTGGTATCCAGGAACTTGGCTTTTGAAGTTCTCTATTTAGAACTGATAAGTCTGTTTTGATTGCCTGGGGCACTGAATTGGCTATAGCAGCCTAATTTATGGTAAACACCTGCTTTCCTCCTGAGAGTCTGGAATTTCTATCATTGTGGCAGATCAGGCAGGCAAAGAGTGCATGTATAACAAGTCCTCAACAAAAATCTTGCACTTTTAATCAAAATACCAGACTTTCCTTGACATAAACATTGCATATGTATTGCTGAATTTAGTTTCTGGGAGAAGGAACACATTCTGTGTGGCCCCTCCTGAGAGGAAAGATTTTCTGAATCCTGTGCATGGATTTGTCCAGACTCTGCCAGATGTTTCTTTTCCCCTGCTGATCCTGTTGTGTATCCTATCACTACAATAAACCATGGTGAGAGTACAATGCCTCGGACTTCTGTGAGTCCTTCTAGCAAATCACCAAACACGTGGGTATTCTTGGGACTCATGATGTAGGAAGAAACTACTTAGACACTGCTTTATTACTTCTTTTGGCAAACTTCTTCCAGTCACTGGGATACTATTATTACAGATAACTAACCCAGTGTTACACAGAGAAATTAATTTTCCCCTATGTTTCCCAACATTTCATTCTTCTGTCAGCAAATTCCAACTTGCTCCCAATAATGGCATAGTTTAAACATTCCTTTGCCTAGTTAAAAGAAGGGAGCACAAAAGAAAAGATAAGAAAAATGTATTTTTAAAAAGATTAGGTTGTGTTTTGTAAGATAATGGAAAGATAATGTGGTAAAAAGAAAATATCAATGGATTTTATGATCAACTTACCACATCCCACCATTTCCCAGATATAAGACATTAAGACATTAATTAGGATTTCTTTCCTCTCTAATTCTAGGTTTTAGACTTAAACCCAAAAGAAGAATCAGGAAATGTTGTAGTTCCATTCAACTCTGTTATCTCCATGCTTGGTTAGAACTATCCTGTAACTTCACTTTGGAGAAAACAAGGAAGATCAAAAATTAGCAGCTCTCAAGTGTAAGAAAATAAAATTATTTTCTTTTCTTTTTTTTTTTTTTTAAGACAGGGTCTTTGTCATTGCCCAGACTGGAGTGCATGTCACTATCAAAGCTCACTGCAGCCATGAACTCCTGGGCTCAAGTGATCCTCCCGCCTTAGCCTGCCAAGTAGCAACTAGCTAAAACTACAGGCATATACTCCAACGCCTGGCTAATTTTTCTATTTTTTGTAGGGATGGGGTCTCAATATGTTGTCCAGGCTACTCCCAAACTACTGGCCTCAAGCGATCCTCTCAACTCAGCCTCCCAAAGTGCTGAGATTAGAAGCATGAGCTACGGTGTCCAGTCAAGAGTAAGAAAATAAATTCTAAACATCTTTTTTTTTTTAATGCACCAGCAATCCTCTGCAGAAAGCATATAATTCAAGTAAAAAAAGTTTGATAATTACCATGTAGGAATTTCTTTATTTTTCATCTCTAAATAAGTGTGTTAAAGAAGAATAATGATGATAATGGTAATTATAATAACTTTCATTAAGAGTATGTTGTGAGCCAGGTACTGAACTGCTACATGCATCACATGCCTTAGCTTATTTAATCCTATGTGTCATGTTAGAGATTAGATATTATTATTGCTCCATATTTACAGATGAGGCAATTGAAAGTTTGCAATGCTGTGACAGGTCCCTGTGTCCAGCAGAGTAAGTGTAACGCACTGTTGTCGCACACTCCTCCAGACTAACACTATAGCATTTTCCTCTTCCTCAGCTTTGGTTTGGAACACAAAACTTCACTATTTTCTGTTTTAATTGAGTGTGACTATCCATGTCATAGCTAGAACCAATTTTTCATTGTTAAAATAACATTTTTAAAATAACATGAACATGCGTATTATTTGATCTGTCAATATAATCTGACAGAGTACTAAACTAAGTCCAAAGAAATCAATGATCACTCCTGGAATCTTGCTTTTCAAGATTCCCTTGTCATGTCTACATAAATCAATATATATAAAACAACAACAAAAAATAAATTCCAACAATATTAAGGGGTACTTAATGTTTGGGAGACTATATCAGAAATTATATTTGTGAATTTTTTTCTTTTTCTCTTCTTTAGTGAGAGAGATGACAAAAGAATCACCTTTCTAAAAGACAGAGGTCTCCAAATGATGCGTCAAGGACCAATAGAGTAACTGATGAACAAACATGGATTGTTTGTGTTTTGAGGACTACAATGATAATAATAATCTACTTGTAGATATGAGTCAGCTCAAGAAAAGGGGCAAAGTGCTTTGATGTAATTGACTCACGAGCCAGTCCAAACCAGCACTCCAGAGACCACCTGGATCCAGGGAAATGACTGTAGCACTGAAGAAAGTTAGGACCAAGAATTGTAATAGTAGAAGACAACATCTGAGAAGCCTTCATCTGAGATGAGTCCTGAAGTTGGGTATCACCATCCTTGAAGAACAGAGTGAGCCTGCACAATGGGCCGGATCAGCAAGGCAACATCAAGATCTGTCAGACTGGATGTAACTGAGTGTCAATGACAGACACTGCAAGACAGCAGGAATCGTTAGCATGGATGTCAGGAGGAATCCTAGTGTTCCTTTGCCTGGATGAAGAAACCAAATTCATCCCTTTTGGGGTGATAAACTATGGAGCGACCTAGATAATTAATGGGAAGACAAAGTTTAACCTGAGGTTATTGAACTTCTGGCAAACCGCAGTTAATTTGAGAAAAAGATGAGACAATATTTGCAGCCTGGTTTTGTTAATGAGTAAATATGGTTTATTTGTGTCTGGTACATTGGCAGTAAAAAACTGGAGGAACAGAGAGGATAGAAATATACTAAGATCCTGCATGATAAGATAATAGCTTAAATATTTTCCATAGTAAATTTTGCCCTCAGAAGATTGGAGTCTCCACTCCATCTAAATAAAATACCAACTTCCATGCAAAACTAATGAACTTTCCTCCCCCCTAATTAACTTAATAACTACATATTTATCGAATACCTACTATATTCAAGGGACTTGTCTATACTGTGCTACATTGAGGAACAAAATAGACAAAGCTCCTACCCTAAGGAGCTTATATTCTAACACAGGTGAAAGAAACTACACAGCTAATTGCACACACAAATATTTGCTTATTTTTTGTTTGAATTATAGTAATTGTTATGAAGAAGTAGTAGAAGAACCTATCAATGAATGACAAACCTCTGTCAACGTGAATTAGATCAGAAGTGAGCATGACACCAAATTAGGGCAACGGGATGAAATGAAGACCTTGTTATAGCTTCTGGGAAATCTGAATTTAATCTTAAATTAGCCACAGAAAGAGACCTTCTCCCTTCTAGCTGGACATTTCCTCAAAGAAATCTAAAGGCAGTATCTCCTGTAGTTATTTCATTCTCAGCCTGTTTTTTGATAACACAAAAAAACATGGTGGAGAGGGCCAAGAAAATCCCAGGGTACTGGATCCAGAGCTGGAGCCACTGGAATAAGTTAGCCTTGAAACGTGCCTTCTCTCTCATGTGAGCTAATGAATTTCTTTACTGTTTATGTAAGTTTGAGTTGGGTTTTTGTTATTTGCAGTTGAAAGTATCTGAACTGACACAGCCTTGCATAAGTCATTTAACCTCACAATATCTTTTCATTTGCCATATGAGCCCTAAGGATATTAGAAACTTATTACGAATATCTAATGGGATGATGTTTGTCACTGTGCATTGCAATCTATAAACTATAATACATTTTAAAGTCATTATTTAGTAATATGAGCAAAAAAACAGTAATCAGATTTAAGTTCATTTTCACTAACAACCATGCCTGTGCAAACTAAAATTGTTTTTCATGTAGAAAAATTTAGGAATAAAAATTACCAATTGTTATTTTTTACAGCAACAACCAACCATATAACTGGAACTTTTCTGAAAATAGGACATTTCAAAACATTTCCACATTTATTTTGCAAGAGGAAAACAAATTCTCCAAGGGAGAATATATTAAAAATTATTATCGAAAATTATGGTCAATAAAGTTGAACATTTTCCTATTAAAACATACCAGCTGTTAGCATATATATTAATATTTATGCTGTCACCAACCCCACTTAAATTGTTGAGCTGGAAAACACATTAAGTATTTGGATGAGGGCACAAGGTCTAGCATTTAGCTTTGGGTTCAGAAAACCAAATTTTAGAGCATAGAGCAACTAACCCTGAGAAGAACTACAGCTTGGATGCAATATAAGAGAAAAGAATAGATGAATTAGAACAGCTAGGTAGTGGAAAAAGCTGGAGAGGTTAAGAACTTATTCAATGACATTTTGAAAGAACTTGCTTCAGAGAATTTCCCAATGGATAGATAAATTCAAATGTCAAGATTGCATTTATCTTTGTAGCTTTGAAAATACATTCTTCTAGTTTTAAGGGGCGTCTTTATTTACATTGCTCATGAAATTATCCCAGTTTGGCCCTGGGTAAAGAATAGAATTATGTTTTGAAAAAGGACTAGACAATTGTTTCTGTTTATTAAGGCTAACAATTATCATTATTTTCTAAAAAATAGTTTTTGTTTGTCATTTACTTATCTATGCTTGATAATGCCCACTGCTCCTCAATTAAATTGCAGGAAAGGACGTCAGTTTTGAAACCATAATAATAGCTGGTGAAAGAAATATTTTCTATTAATATTATAATACTTCATGAGGAATTTTTAGAATATGGAATAAAAGGAGAAAATTTTCAGAGCTAGCAAAATGTTAGTAAATTCTCCTGAGTCGAAGACCGATCCCAGCAGGAGGAAAAAGGAGTTTGTTAAAGGACCATGACTAAAAGACTGATTGAATGATCGCTCAGCAGCCTGAACTATGACAAGAGAATTGATCCTAGAGAAAAAAGCAATTACTATTTTTGGCATTTCAGTAGTGATAGAGAGGTCTGTGTGAACCTGTCACTACCCAGACTAATGAGAAGGTTTTTAGAGGTCTGTTATACAGAACTTTTTGAAAATCATGATTGTCCTAATGCATACAAATATATTTCAGTGTAGTATTGATTATATCTTACATAAAAGTCTTTGGGAAAAACCTGCCAGATACAGACTTATGTTAGGTGGAATCAGTTTTTCTAAAAACTGGAAAGTAGTCACATAAAATAAAACTATGACTGATGGGCTTCTAATGAAATTACAAATTGTTTAGGTGTTTTGTGTTTTTTTTCTAATTATGAACCTCTGAGTTATTCTTTTGTCTAGCTTGCTAACAAAATTCCTCTTGTGCTGCTTTTATTTTAAAAACAAAGAATATATTTATATCGAATCAATCAAATTTCACACTGAAATCTTTTTATTCCAACTACTCATAGCTATTATTAAACCATTACAATAATAGAAAGAAATTTAGTATTCACAGTTCAAATTGGTACTGTAGAGCCATATACATTTTACCTTAATAAAGTACACAAATCAAACCTTTCTTTAATAGAATAAAAAACACAGAACAATAACACACACACTCCACCTCAAATGATTTAGTTAAAAAAAAAAAAAGAAAAACCTTTCTTCATTATACACAAAGTCAAGAACTGGTGAGGTTCAGGAAATCGCTATGACCAATATAGAGAGAATATAAACCAAATCAGAATGTGGCACAAAATAAAAGTGTTATCAGGGTGGTTGCTTGACAGTCTTAAAATACTGCCAAAGCAATATAATATTCTTTTAAATTCCATGACATTTTTTTCTTAAAAACCACATATTAGTTTCTATTATACTACTACTACATTTCTTCTTTTTGCATGAGAAATGGTTTTGGTATGCTGTATTGGGGGTAAAAAAAGACTACAGGAATTATAGAGCAGGATGCAAATTATGATGGATCAACCTTCCAAATTTCTCACTGCAAACAGTGCCGTGTGTTTGAGGAAGACCATGTTTCATACTGGTAAAATATAGAGGTGAGTTCAATTCTCAGATCCTTCATAAGAGCTATGTCACCCTGACCAAGTTACTTAAACTGTATAACCTTAAGTTATTTTTCTCTACAAGGTAAGGAAAAAAATCACCAGAGCAAGAGCAGACCCCGTCTCTACTAAAAACAGAAAGAAATTAATCAGACAACTAAAAATATATAGAAAAAATTAGCCGGGCATGGTGGCTCATGCCTGTAGTCCCAGCTACTCAGGAGGCTGAGGCAGGAGGATCGCTTGAGCCCAGGAGTCTGAGGTTGCTGTGAGCTAGGCTGTTGTCACGGCACTCTAGCCGGGGCAACAGAGTGAGACTCTGTCTCAAAAAAAAAAAAAAAAAAAAAAAAAAAAAAAAAAAAAAAAAAAAAAAAAAAAAAAAAAGAAAGCCAAATGGACCAGATCTGTGGGACTTGGACTAAGGAAGGAAAGAACATAATGAATGTTAAGTCAGGCTAGGACCAGCCAGGAATCCCCAGGTTTAAGAAATATCTGTATTTGCGATAGCATTTTCTGTTATAGTTTGCCAAAACTATACAATTGTTGCATGAAATTATCATTTCAAAATGGGCTAGCAAGGTTTGAGAAAATACCTTTTGTAATTGCTTCCCACTCTACTTCCATATGTCGAAATCAAGCAAATTCAGGCTAGAAAGAGTTGTCCTGCTGCTGATAGTGACAGCAGGTGTGTACAGAAATTTTGTTCATCACACTTATGGGACTTCATTATTCTTAGTCATATTCACAATTAGGAAAAACTTTTTCCAAAAGATTATGATTTCTTCAAGGGCATTTTTTTTCTAAATTTATTCTCAAACTACTTTTGTTCCAATATCATTGTAGAAATTGACAACTATTTTGTATAAATAGTCATTCTGATTCCACTTCAGCATAGCTTATTTTCCACTATGTTAATGATTTATGTATACCAAACAGCCTGCCAGAGAAGACCACCTACATAGCTTAACCACCAATTCAATATACTTTAAATACTTTAAGCTATGTAAATAGGCTATTACCATCTTATTAAGTTTCATAGATTTAAAAATGATGCACTATGTAAAGATATAATCTCAGGTATCTAAAGGAACTTTGAAGACTCAACAATCAAAATAACATTTGTTTAATACTGTCTTGAATAGAGTAAATACATTAAATCGATTTGTTCTTTGTTTATATGGAAAGGATAAAATATTAATAGCTGTTCTCACAGTATCATATTAGATATCTAACTCTATCTTGATCTATAGACAGAGATATACGTTTATGTGAAATGGCACAAAGAGCCTTTCCTTTAAATGTTATCTCTAGAAGTTTTCTGCACCCTTTGCTACCAAAGTGTCAAAGGAAACAGATTTTAGGTCCTCAAGTAGTCCACAGTGGGTAGCAAAGTGTTCAGTGGAAGCTACATTATTTCAACTTCTAGGTCACATATATGCTCAAATAATGCTTTATATCCAACTACAAGTATAATAAATACAATGTATCACATATTTTTAAAAAAGCTTTATGTAAGTTACTATTAAAGAATAAGTACAGGTTATCTAACAAGGATCATAAGCCTAGGAAATTTTCCAAGTTTATCCAGTGAGAAAACCAGGTCTTTTCCTAAATTTTTTTTTTCTTGGCAGATTCATAGCTACTATTTTATCATATAGCAATTTTCCTTCAGTATGTAATATTTTTCTTCATATCCCTGTAACCTTGCTTTTAGAGACAATCTAATAACTTGAGATTTCCCATTCTCTAATGGAAAAAAAATATTATTTTAATCAACTCTGCTAGGTTAATCTATCTGGTTTATTCCACAATCGCATATTAATTGTAAAAATTAAGTATTATATCCCTGCTTTCTTCAATATATGTATCTTTCAGAATTGTAATCACCTAAAAGGCATTTTACCTTTTTTTTTTTTTACAAAACCCCCAAAACTAGTGTTCCATAACAACTATATCAAGAAGTTATTTCAAATAATTTTCTTATATTTTCTCACAGAAAATATCTTTTTATATTTTCAGATGAAATATGAAGAAAATAGAATTGTATGTCTTTTCCTATGAACTTAATACCTTTACTGAGATAGATTTTAAAATATGATTATTCAACTATAATATTAATTCAGAAGATAGCATCTCTGGTAAAATATTACTACCATTAACAATTGTTTTGCTGTGTCTTAAATTTGTAAACACTGGCCTTTTAACATTTTCACAGAATAAAGCACCATTAGTGATATAATGCATAAATCAAAATATTCACTCTAAAGTCATGACATAGAATGTATCAAGCAATATTACCTTGTGAATATACACAAATCTCTTATTGAAAAATGCTTGTTCTTCAGAAAACTAACTGCATGCCTGCCTGTCTTCCTTCCTTTCTAGACTGCATTATATCCCATGGTGTGAATGAACCACATAACCCAACTTTTCTAATATCAGTGGACCATCAATTCATTTTTATATTTATAACAATGTTGAAAATAAGTAATTGTACATGTATCTTTAAGCACTGGTGGTTTTACAGCTGCATGATGGATTTCCAGCAAAAGGTTGCCAGGACAAAGACCATTTATATTTTAATTTTAGTAGATATTGACTGAATGCTTTTAAAAATGATGTAAGAATTCATATTTCTACCAGCAATATATGCATTTTCAAGTATCCCAGCCAGCAACTGATGTTACTAGTTTTTTTTTTTATTTTTATTTTTTTAGGTTTAATGGCTATAAAGCAGTAACTCTGTAAATGTTAGTTATAGTCTTAAAACTGGTAAGTTGGAATATCTGTAATCATTTTCCATTTGAATGTGTTTGATTTGTTTTTTGATATGATTTGCATAAAGTGCTTTGTCTCCTTGGCATCTTCTGAATTAATATTATAGCGATAATTACATTTAAAAATCTACAAAATCTACCTCAGTAAAGGCATTAAGTTAATAGGGAAAGGCATGTAATTCTATTTTATTCATGAGTCATCTGAAAATATTTTATAATTTTCTATGAGAAAATACAAGATAATTTATTGGTAAGAGATCTTGGCATATTATAGATATTACCCCTTTGCCTCTGTGTTTCAAAAGCTTTTTTTGCAAGCACCCCTATTCTCAGAAATACGTGAAATAACACTGCTAAATCTTGAAGTTTTCTTGTTTATGTATGAATCTTGCACTCTACATGTACCCAAAAGGAAATACTCCTATATGGTATGAAATTCCAAAAGAGCACAGAGCTAGAGAATATCATCGACTATCAAAAAATAGCCCCGTGCTTTTTCCTCCTGTTTGAAAACATTATTACTAAAAAGGAATGAAACGGTAGCAATTCAGGGATTATTTCGAATTTCTTGTTTGTTTTCAAGGAGATGGCTGTTCAAAAAGGAGGCGCAGAACCTTGAAAGAAGAAGCTAATAGTAATCTGTGCTATGAAATCAAATGGGATTCACAGAGACTCAGAAGATAAATCACAAGTACTGTCCTATCTGGTCTGACCTCTGCTGCTTTATCTTCCATTCTAACTTCCTACCATACTTGTTCGGGCTTCTTTCCAAAGAAGGTACTGCTACAATAGTGGAAACAAAGCAAAGCTAATTAGATTGACAGAATGACTCTACTGAGTATGTGTCTTTGTTCGTTACTAATATTAATTTGCATAAACACAAAATTTATTCTACTAATACAATGGGTTTGTGACAATGAAATGCATTACTTCAGTGTAAGTACTATTTTAAGTGAAGTTAAACAATTTACACAAAGAAAAAATAACAGGCTATTAAATGATTTAGTATACGTGTTTTTTGTTTGTAATTACATACATACATCCCTAAATAGGTATACATTCCTAAATATGTATATGTATACACAAACATGCAAAAACGTGTGTGTATAAAATACCACAAGAGATTGTGAAAAGAAGCCCACGAACTAGGTAAAGCAGAAATTAAAAGCCTGATTTTACAATGAAAGGAAGATATTAAAGTTTAGAGAAGTGACTAGTCTGACTAGGTCAAAGAGCAAATGAGTAGTATCCTAGGTCAGTGCCCCAGGCTTCTGGTAACTGATTTTGTGTTCTATCCATTAAAGCTCATGAAGTGATGGTGGAAATATGGATTTGGAAAATATTTCTTAAATTACAGGTGAAGTAACACTTCTTTTTTCTGTTTCTTTAAGAGAAACACTTCATAAAATTGCATAAAATTGATACTTGTTATTCATCTACCCAGAGTAGGCATTTCTCATTGCAATGATTCAGTGCTGGTACTTTAGTTCTTCAGGTCATTTGTGCAGAGATGTGATTAAATTTGCTTTACTCCCAAAGAATGACACAATTTGGTTACTGTTCTCTCAGCAATTTATACTTCTGCCTCAGTCCTGAGATTACCTTTGTTTATTTGGTTTAATCTGGCTCTTTACTCATCTAAAAATAATATAGATAAGAAAAAAGAAATACCACCAAGCAAATAATCAGAATGCCTTTGAAAATAGAAAAACCTTTCTTTGTGTGTGTTTATTATCCTTTATCTCCACTACTTTCAGCTAAATTCAGGTTCTGGAATTGTATGGCTATGGCTAAATTCCTGATTTCACCATTTGTTTGTTATGGCTAAATTCCTGATTTCACCATTTGTTTGTTACGTGACATTGGGTAAGTTACTCTAATTTTTGGCTTCATCATTGGTAAAAGTTCACAAGATATAGTATGTAAAGGATTCAAATAGGTGTATTGAAGGCACCCAACTAGTTGCCTTATTATTCCCAGATCCAGTTACTGTACTACTCTAATTGTTATTACTGTTGCAAAAATTCATGCCGCTTTCATCTTGGTTAAACTGTGGAAACTGACTAATACATGAGGATGAATAAAATATATCCATATTCCTTATTGCATCACCTTTCCCTCTCCTTTAAAAGTTTGTTTATTAAATGGATAAATATTAATGACAGTCACTCCTAGTTAATATTAAGAAAAATTATTGCGGTGCTCATGTCTTTACTTTTGTGACCCCTAAGGCCAATTATTAGTCTTTTAAAATTATCCTTTAGGTATGTTAAGAGCCTTAAATATCCCAGCCTTTTAGCTTAATATTAGAATTTTATCGTCAATAGTTTTTGTCTAAGCCCTTATTATGCCGGTAATGGATCATTAAGCATGAGATGAACTCATGGAGAGTTATAAGGAAGCCCATTATTTGATCTTCCGGTGACCATAGAGCAGTGTATACTTGAAATGCATTTAGAGAGTTTGGAATGCACAATTACTATTATATTGAGAATCTCTGCTCAATATAAGCTTATTTCACAAATGATTCTATTTTAGACTGCCAGTAAATTTTAGAAATGCAGAAGTATTTCATCATGAGTGGGGTTTCTGGAAGCCATGCCCATCACAAGAGTGAAGGAGACTATATAGTCATGCTCTTCTGTGGGATGTCACTTATTAAATAGTTATGTACAATTGTACATATGAAATTCATTATAAGCCCTCTCTTGTGTTGTAGCCCATCTATGAGAACATAGACTCTCTACCATCAAGTAACAGAAATTATAGTTTAGTTGCAATTATATTTAAGGTCCTCCTTTTGAAACATCTTTTAAATGAAAACACATTTGATAGTTGAATACTGTATCTTTCCCTAAATTGGAAGAGGGTTTATTTTTTTGCTGTAATTAATAGCAAATTGAGGAGCAAAAAGGAAAAAAAGAGAAATATATTTTCAAATGTCTGAGGAAAAGAAATGGAGGGAGGGAAATTTGAATATTTAGTTGCTATTGGTATTTTACATATATATTTTAAAATCTTGTGCGATGCCTAGTTCACACATAAAATGGTATACTGACTGCTATCTGTCTTTCGGACTAAGTCATTTTGGCAGTTGCCTTAATTATTTGGAAGGAAATTAATTTCATGAAAATATAATGAAATTTCTTAAATAGCTACACAATATCTGGCATTATACCGTTAGGAAGTTTTTATATGAGAGATGTTTCAGTCAAGGGTCAGTGAACATTAGAAGTTTTACTCATCGAAATTTATTTTGAGATGGGAGTTTATATAACAATTAGTTTACCCTCACAGAGCAAGATGAGAGCTTACTGTTTATTATAAAAATTAACACACGTTGCTTGCTAAAAGTTTGATTTAGATGAATTGAAGAGAAAAAAATTGATAACATGTTACTTTAAGATATGTTAAGATTCCTGAGGAGTTGAGCTTTTTTTCTGGAGAATATATATGGTTTAAATAAAATTTGGATACCTTCGCAAAATATACCTGAATACCTTTCACTGAACACCAGCATACATCTGAAAATGGCCTTAGAGGAACTAGAATTGGTGATTTTCCATCAAAAGCCGAAATCTCACTAATCTTAGTAGTGAATCAAGTTCGTAGACGGAATCTGAATTCTAAATGCCAATACCAATTCTAGAGGAGCAGGAGTGGGGTCATATATGGAAAGCAGAGCCAAGAATTAAGAGTCATCGGAGATAAAATACAATTGGTAGAAAGTCAGAAGTGAGTAGGAGAGGGAATAGGCAATTTGCCACAAATTGTGCTTATAGTATGTTTTGGTGATTAAGCTGAGTCAAGATATATGGTTTGTTTATTCTGGTTTAGAGAGTTGGCGAGCTGGAGCATTATTTTTCAGCATTTCACATTTAATTTTTTTACAGATATATTGAAATAAATAGGTATTGAAAAGGGTGATCTAGAAGCTAGGCAAAAATCATTTTGAGATGAATATATACTTGTTATATATATGCTTTTGATACATATGTGTGTGTAACACATACATCATTTTGATATCAAACTGGGACTTAAATATAAAATTAAATGGTAAAAATCAGCTCACTTCAACTCTCACTTTACTTCTCAATGATCTCTAAGGTTGCTGAGGCTTCTGCTTTCCCCTACTTCCCAGCATTCCTTGCAGTTCATTGGGGCCATGTGACTGAGTTCTGGCCAATACAATTAGAATGGAAATGATGTACTCAACTCTTAGCCTTGGCATTTGAAAACATAACACCTTCCCCTTTTATTATACCACATAACTTTGGAAGCTATCTGTACCAGTGTCATAGCTATAGTATGGAGGAGTTGGGTTCATCCATAGCAGACTTAGCGTGAATGAGAAATAAACCTTTCCTTTGTGAGTACAGGAACATGATTGTTAGATTTGAATCCTACCATTCAAGTAAAGAAAATGAAAAAGTCAGAAAATAAATGGTGTTTCAAAATTCAAAGGGGAAAAATAGTTCTAATTAAAGCTAAAAATTTTTAAATTTAATTTTGGATAATTACTAAAAATAAAAGAAAAGCTGTTAATATCATGAAGCCACAGAAAGTGTAACAGTTTTGTAAAAATGAAAATCATACATGCATGCACAGAAAATTTAATTTGTCACAGAGCACCACATCTTAGTTATAGACTACAGTATTTAAATACTCAAGGGTGACAAAATTAACTTTGGACTTCAATTAAAAATCATCAAAAGAGTAGTTAAAAAAATTTAGATAGACTAGTTGTCTCTTCACAAGTTATCTGTTTTTATTATATCCAAAGTTGCACATTATTTTTTTGTCTTGTCTAACTACATAATGGAAACAAATTGGAGAAAGAGATGCAACATATAAAAAGCTATTTTATTGGATTTTTTTTAAAGGAAATATATCTATCAAAGGATCTCATTGCAATTTTGGATACTTGTATACTATGGACAATTATAACATTAGAGGTGCACCAAATATTGCCATCATAATGAAGCTTTGATTTGATACTTTGTATGAATAAAAATGAAATAGAATATTTTAAGCGATTTTGTAAAAATAGCTTATGCAAACAATATCTCTGTTTTAAAACCAGTAATTCAATTTTGAACATGTATGAAGTCTACAAAAGAGTGTCAAATCTTTTCTAATACACTTGGAATTATATCAAACAAAAAGCATTTTTTATTTATTTCATGAAGTGTATAACATTTAAGAACATATTTTCATATAATAAGAAATATTTTAGCAATTAAATTTTGAAAATTTACTGAGAGATTTTACTAGACTGACATAGAAGTTCAAAAGAGTCTGGTTCAGTGCCTCTGCAGAATTTGTAAGTGGTAGGATAATTTCAAGTGTCCTTGTAAGCAGATTATCATCGACAATAGCTGGCTGTCTCTTAGCTATAGGAAACTGTTCTAGGTTTATATACAGAAGACATAGTCCTCTGTCCTCCCTGTTTACAATCTAGACGCATCCAATAAAGAATAATGTAAAGCAGCACATGCTTCAGATCAAGAGGTAGAGATAACAAAGTTCTTTTCTGAATAAGACACTGAAGGGTGAAAAACAAACATATTGCCTGAGCAATGCATGATACACATATGATAAACTCTTTAATTAAGAAATATAAAACAGCATTCCAAACAGGGAGAATTATGCAAGAAAAATAGCACTTAGTCACATGATGAAGAAAGACTTCTTGATCACTTATGTGTCAGGTGCTGTATCTGTATCTGTATCTGCATTAATACATACACAAGCATACTTTGATAAACCAAATAAGGAGACATCTAATTAATTTTACCTTAAAATAAGCACTTTTGTAAAAGGAAACAAAAACCACCATGAAAATGAAGGCAATATCTTTTCTTTAGTCTGGTTTAGATTCTATAACTGAATGAAAAAGGTCAATGAACATATCAAAAAGATCATGGCTAGTTTCAAAAGCATATTTTCTGACAAACAAAAAACTAAGAAGTGGAGCTCAGATGTGACGATTTCAATCAGTCAAACAATGTCTGCTCATCTTCAGGAGCTTGGCAAGAATCCACCCTGTTTCTCAAGTACCTGAGGTGCATGCGAGTGATATTTGAGAACAGAAGATTTGGGAACATTATAATTCATGAGTACGGAAACAGGTTGTTTGTTCCTTAGTTAAAACAGCTGGAATTTACTTTGTTGAAATGTAAGCCAGGCATTTTATGCTGGCAGAATCTGTTCTGCTTCATTTGTGAAGGTGCTTAGAATTTTTTTTTCTTTTACTTTAAAAACAAGTAAGCCTGTAACACCTGGTAGCTGTCATATCAAACTCAAGTACTGCAAGCGATGTATCATCCTCCATATCTCGGGATCTGTTGTCTAAAGTCATGGGGATTCTTTGCTTCTAATTATCTCCAAGCGATGCATGTTACTTCCATAATTAGAAGTATCAGAAATGAAGAAAATATTTTTCACAGTTTCTTTCTCCAATGTAACCAACAAAGCAATGCTAGTTCATAGAGGGAAATAAAAATCATTTAGAAGAACATAGAACAAGATTTTCTCAACATTTTTAAGGGTGTTAACCTGTCACTGACCAAAATGAATAATGTGTAGGAAAAAGTGCAAAAGACTGAAGCAACTCTTTAAATAAAATTCAAATGATAAGCATAAAAACCTTCTAAGGTAGTGATAAGAGTCTTGGAGCCATGGCATGGATTGATTATATTATACAAAAGAAAAATCCTGTAACAAAGTCCATTGCTTTCCTAGCCCCCCTTCCCTAGTTCATTTGATACTTAATTTTTAAAGATTTAAAAAGTAAGGATTTTTAATTCCAGTATAGATTTCTGTGCACTTCCAATTCAGTTCAAGGTAATACAAACATTTTTTATTTCCTACCATGTAAAAGATACTAAGAATAACAATTAGGAATTGTAACTAACATTTACAGTCTGCTTTTCAACTTTCTAATTTTCATCATCCTTTATAAGTTTGAACCTCACCATAACATCTTATTCTGCTCATATAATATAATGTTTTTTAAAGTGCGTCTCTTGCCTCTTCAAATACCTTTAGGAGCTCCACACTGGGCAGTACGAAACTAACAGTAAATCTGGCTCTATCCTGGGTTCCTAATGTTACATTGTCCTGTGAATTCTGTTTCTTCCTGCACAGGAAATTAGTTCCTCCTGAATATGTTTTGTCTTCTATTTGGAAAAGTTGGCTTTTTTCATTCTACTTGACTAGTCTTTCACTTTTGTGCAACAGTTTCAAACACTATTTATCACTCTCCTTGCTCCTTATGAAGTCTTTGCCTTCTCTGGATTCTAGACTGCTAATATTTTCAACATGGTTTAGTATTATATCCTTCCCTGCAATACACACTCAGTATACAGTATGCAATACAGGATATTAGCTCTTTCTGGAGAGATGAATCATCAATTATATTTGACTCCTTTATTGAACACCATTATTTGGGTATTACTGTATTATTTTCATGTCTCAAAAATCATTAATTCCAAAATAAAATTTTTTTTAAAATTTGTTTCAAAGTTTCTTTTGATTAAAGTTTTAGAAAAATGAGCAAGAATATTTCATGAGAAATATTAATGTAATTTTTTAAATATGTCATTTGTGTTTAAGATATTCTCACACGCAGCATTTATGTCTACCGTTGCCCTAGATACCTGGAGAACCATGACCCTGAGTAAGTGATATTTAACTATTTAAGCCTTGATTTTCTCACCATAAATTTGTATTCTTCCCTTATTCTTTTCTTCACTATAAATTCAACCTACATCAAAGAATCATACATAAAAGTTGAAGTCATAAAATATTAGAACAAAACAAAACTTTTTTTGTTTTTTTTAATCTTGAAGTAAAGTAGGTCTTTCTATGTTTAACAGTAAACATAGATGACAAAATAAATTGACTGTGTAAATATTTTCCACATTTTAAAGTATGCATATCCTTCAACACAGCATTTCTACTTTCAGTAAGTGTCCTTATAAATGCAATTGCTCAAATATAGGTTTGAGTGTATGTGTGTATGCACATACATTGTATATGTGTATATTTTATATATACATGTATAATTCTACATTTAAGAATTTTCTTTACAGATATAATACTCAAATGTGTATATATACACATTTCAGATATTAATATGTACATATCCCTATATATACACATTATAAATATATATGTATGCATATGTATGTATACACACACAAAAATTTTTGCAAAGCATTTAAAAAAATAATAACCAAATGGAAACAACCTAAATCCTCAAGAATAAGAGAAGTGTCAAATACAAATTTACTATTTTCATATACTTGGATATTGTATTATACAGGTATTAGAAAAAACAAGGTAAGCTTAATCTACTGATATTAGAGAGATGTCCAGAACACATAATAAGAAAAAACAGAATATCATGTACTGATATAACTTTTGCATAGAATAGGACCCCATCTTGGATTTAAAGAATATGGAAATTTCTCTTGGATGGAACTGAGAAATCATAATTTTTAAAGCTGCAAGTGTTCCTAAAATTAGCCTGTTTATGGTTCACTGATCAACATTTCTTCAGGGGTGCCTTTTGGCCAGCCCTAGTTTTGGTTTCACTATGTCCTCTTCCTGACCACTGCAAAATACATAAATTCCCTCTTTCCCTTCACCCTCTTAAAAAAACATGCCTCCTATGTTATCTACATTTTCATTTCACACCATTATTTGAGCAAGGAGACATAAGGTAGAATCAATTCAATAAACTTAGAATAAACGGGGGAAACATGCAAGGATGAATTTGTCTTACGCTATGTGGGCTAATCCAACAATGTTCAAACCAAATCAAATGCTAATCCATGATTTAAAGAAATACTTCAATTGGAAAATCAGGTCCAGGATCCATGATCATCTTTATTTCATTATAATTAATTGTTTATAATATTTTGTTCTTTATTCATTCCACTTAATGAGGATAAGAAATTACTTCAATTACCTCTGGAATTAAAGATACATTTTTAAGAATTTTACTCTGTTGACACAAGATTTTTTTTGTTGCCCTGTACTTTTAAAATCTTTTGCTAATTGCATATTCATTGTCTTGGCTGAAGAACACTAGCTACTCTTTTGAACATCTCACTGAAAACATGATCTCCTTTAATTATATATTCTTTTCAAGTACCTCATCTTTCATTTATGGAGGATTCAAATGAGCAACGTTTCATACTTGACTATATATTCCTTTATTATAAATGAAATGTAATGAAAATTTATTACACCGGCAATAAACTTCAGATGTTTAACAGGGACAATCTCTACTGCTCAGGCACATAGAAGCAGTAAATCCCCTGGTTGTGCCAATGCTAGCATTTGGCCTTCTTTGTCTGGCTGGTGAAGAACCTCCTGCGGACAGAGAACCTTTCAAATGATGTTATCTCTATGGTATGACTGTCAGGTCCCCAAATCAAGAGCTGAAACATATTAATTTATGTTCTTACTACAGAAGTAACATATGTTCACTGTAAATATGATATGTATACAGAATGGTCTAAAAAGCAAAATTTTTCTTATTTCCACTCTCCAGAGAAATTTCTGTCACCTATGTATACATATTTCACAAAAATGGATTATTGCAAAAATAACGTTCTAAAATTTCTGTTTTTCTACTAAACATGGGTATTCAATAAATATTAATTAAATACATGATAACATTTATTTCCATCAAATATTACTTCTAAAAATAAAGGAATGGATTAAAGGCTTTATAAATGTATACATTTTAAAATATATGCACAAATCTTTTTCCACGGAGTTATCTTTCTTTCCATTTTCATGGAAAATACAACAATGCATCACAAAAGTATTAAAATAGGTTAAAAGAAAAAAGGGGATTAGAAAGCAGACAGGAGAAAGAAGAGAGACAAGTGGGAATAGAAAACAAGATATTTGATAAGAAAAGATTGGTGCTAAAACAAAGGTGAAAGTGGAACGCAATTAAAAATAAATAAAATAAAATCCATCAGCAGATAGATCACTTTTGCCTCCAATCCCAGAAGTTTAATTTGCTCCAGCTACATCTGAGATTCCTGAGAGGAGCAGGGTAGGGAAAGACTTTGCTGAGTGACTCCTGCTTACCAAAGACAACCCTGCATCTGCTACTTTATGTCCAGGGTCACGGACCCCAGGTGAGGCCAGCAGCGTGACTCTGAGCAAAGGAACATCCGTGAGTATATGTGTGTGTGCGCGCGCGTGTGTGTGTGTGAATGTGTGTGTGTGTGAATGTGTGTGTGTGTGTGTGAGCCTTTTGGGGGTGGGAGGTGAGAAGCAGAATGGGAATAGGATGCAGAGACACCACCATTTATTTGGCTGGCTTTTCTAAGTAGTTCAGGTAACAGTTTATTTTCTAACTTTAGTTCACCTCCATTTCTTTAAATTTTAGTCTTCATTTTTCTAACTCTTTTTTTTTTCATTCTAACTTTTTTCTCCTTTAAAGAAAAAAGTCTCTATTTTTAATATTTCTGATTTTATGTTTATATTATACCCTCGCTTTAGGTTTTTACCTTTCATGATTTGGGAAATAAAATCAGTCAAATATATTTTGCAGTTGGAATGACAAAAATTTAGGCTCATGACTTCTGTCTTGAACAAATGAGTGGCTGGTAGCCCCATTTACCAAGATGAAAAAATTTTTGATTTGGGGAAGTAGGAGTTTTGGCAGGGAGTATAAATCTGGAGTTGTATTTTGGACACATTAGTTTTAATATATCTTTAAGATACTCAGTAGACTATCAAGAGGGGAGGTGTACATTGAAATATATAGCCTTAAAAAATACTAATTTTGGAACAATCATCATTCTATGTTATGTGAATAAGAATGCTAAAAAAATACTGTTTCACATCAAATAAGCTTGTTAAAAACGTATTTTTCAATGAGACAACTTTGGTATTTTAAGCAGTCTGATATTTTTGTTTTGTGAAACTGTCTTACATACTGTAGCACTTTTAGCATCCCTGGCCAGCTCACTATCAATAATGTCTATCCAATCTGCGACAACCAAGCATCCATTTACACACACGTATTTTCAGATGCCTCTTAGAAGAGGCATCCTGCCACTTCCAACTCTGAGTTAAAGTGCAAAATACCTCTTTACTACCAGACTTTAAAGGTTTAACGTAATCATGTATACTGCAAATTACCAAGAAGATGATATATAGGATGCATTTCCAAAAGGTTTTAATCATCGAATAGCTATTTTATGGCACTTTATGAGTGAGTCATAATCATCAGTTTGGGAACCACTGATCTATGAGAATATGAAGCTCTCTATCAGACATTGAGCTGGCTGTTCAGAACACCCAAAATCGCTTACCACTTTGTTTTTTGTTTTGATTTGGTGTGGGGTTCTAGAAGCTTTTTAAAAAAAGATTAAAGTGACACATTATACTGTAAAAAAATCTTAAAAGTATGAGATATGTAAATAAAAAGAAAAATACCTTACAGCCCCCTTTCATCCCGACAATCCCACACCGCAGAGATAATACGGTTAACAGTTTGATGTGAATTTTTCCAGGTATTTACAGAATCCCTTCTTTACCTGCATTGAAATCAATCTTCCCCCTTGATTTTAAGAGCTATAATGGACTTTAATGCAGGCATCTGTCAGAACCTATCAATTGCAGCTCCCGCTTAACCGACTGTTAAATCAAGTGGCCTTAGATCTTTCTGCTGGCGAGGGCACTCCCATCGCATTAAACACTTGACGGTACTTATCAAAAGCTCAGTTTAGAGCAACACAATTTATGGTGGATTTTTTGAAAAATACACAGCTCCTTCTTTTCTTGGATATTTTTCTGCGTCTATTGATTAAGCCACCCTGAGAAAGTCACACAGTTCAATGATAATAACCCCCTGTGGTGCAAGCTTGCAGAGCCAGGCTTTGGCAGGATGCTCTTCACTTTCATGGAGGGAAATACCCAACTGCACCTAAGAATGTCGCTGTTCACCTCATCAAGGTAAATCATTTTCTTAAAGAGGCCAAAAGATTAATTTTTTTAATCTCAACTCAGTTCCAGAAATAGTTGTACTTCTCTTGACCAATTCATCTTTTTTTTTTTCTTATACGTGATTCTCATAATATTTTGGTGGGTCCTAGACCTAAATTAAAGCTTTGATTCAGGTTTTAAAATGTTTAGTGTGTTTAGTACTAACCTTATGGCCTAATTCCAGCAAGAGATGAGGCCCTTAGGGCATCTTTGCAGTGTATTAATTTGTAATCCTTATTATATCTCACTTCCATTTCTTATTTTACCTCTGACCTCAGTGCCTCATTTCTTTAAGTCTCATTCTTCTGTTAGTACATCTTGATATTTCTTTTTTTTATAAAACATTTTAAAAACTTATTTTTTTAAAAAAAAACCTCACATACATATGTACACGGACATATATGCATAGGTGTTTTGCCCTGGCTTTGTAATCATAAAGAAAATGTCAAGATAGTTTTTTTCCTCTCTCTTCTTTATGTACTCAGGAGAATTAGGATTTTAATTCCAAGGCAGATTTCTGTAAACTTGCAATATACTTCAATATAACACAAACTTTATTTCCTGCCATGTAAAAGACACTTTAAATAATAACAAGGAATTATAATTAGCATTTATTGCTTTTCAATTTGCTTATTTTCATCATCCTTTAGACATCTGAACCTCAGCATAACACTTTTAGGTAAGTTAGATAATAATCATTTTGCAGATGAAATGAAAGTGATAAAAGGACTTCAAATTAAGTAATTTATAGAAATTCACAGAGTTATTCAGATATTCCATGGCCAAGGCCCATATAAACATTTCTCTATAATTCATTGTAAATCATGATAAAAAGTGCTTCGAATTAAGGGTATAAAATTTTTATTATTTTTTAACTATAATAGAAGGAAGGATAAAGTGGCTTAAAATTAACAAATTGTGCTCTGGGTATCTCAAGCTTCATGTTGGAAGAATCAATGAAAGACTCATGGAAAGATTAGTACTTGAGATGAAACTTTACATCTTTCCACAAACAGAATTTAAAAATGTAGTTTCAGCAAAACAAATTGCAGGAGCAAAAGTGCAGATCAGAGGGAGTTAAACATGTGGCATTTTCAGTGAAAAACGATTTACTTAGTTTGCCTGATGCTGAGGGTGCATATTGAAGAGTGCTAAGAAGACAACTGGATCCTCCTGTCATCCTGAATGTCAGACATCATTTACTGCTATCACTAGGCAATGAATTCTTCCTCTGCTCTTGCTTCAGAAATTCTGGGGAGACTACAAGATGAGATCCTGAAATGACTGAGACAGTAAAGGCAATTGCTTGTTTGTGAAGAATTATAAAATAGTGCTGGTATTTATCACACTGAACTACCTTTAGGTATTTACACCAATTCTAAAGGGCCCTTCCTCTTTGATGGTGGAACAACTAAGCTCTCATTGCCTTCTTGGTATTTATACAGCAGCCCCAGGGCCTTAGACGTCAATTCAAAAAGAAAGAGCAAATTGTCCCTATGCAGCTTGAATTGGGCAATCATTATATTCCTTATAGTCAGAGCAAACAACAGGCTTTAGCAGCACTTTTCAGTTATATGCACTTCTGCTTGAGGTTCTGCTGTAGCAGGAATACCTGAACTTTTTTGACCAACTGATAAAGAGGCTCTAAAAACACTCTCGAGGCCCTAGCAATTGGACTGCTCATCTCATCTCCATTCTGCCTGATGCTCAGCCTGTTGTCATCCAAATAGAAAGCACAGAATAGAAATGACAGGCGATGACAGCTCGAGTAGCAAACTGGGAGCAGGGCTTAAAATGAACAAGAAGAAAAGTAGAATGAAGTCCCTGCCTAAATCTTTGCTCTTCCAGGAAGTTATCTGGGCCTCCAGACATTGACTATACTGGCTGCCTCACCCTCATATACCCTTGCGCACTGGCTTCAGGCTGCTTTCAGACAGAAGGAGGTACCAGCCGGAGACTGGAGAGCAAGGGGAGAGAGAAGCTGGGGTAATTCTTTCCACCCCTTTCCTGCTTCGGTACTTCTCTGGCAGTGTCTGCATCCCTGTAAGAAAACTTCAACTGCTTCCCACTAGTCAGCCTATCTGTCCTTCATGGCTCCAGCTCTGATAATACTATTCCCTCCTACCCCTTGGCACCTGGGGGTGACATCAGCTTCCAGCTGCCTCAACTCTGTCCATATCTCTGTAACTATACCTTCATTAAAATATCTTTATTTCAACAATCTCTGTTTCCTGCCAGGACTCTGACTGATACTTAATATCAGGAGAATAGTATTATCTATAGTTTCCAGTATTTCTTACTTTAGTTACTGCCATTTACTTAATTAAAGGTTTAATTTTGTGTATTTGTATATATTTTCTCCTAGGTCTGTCTCTCACAGGGTGTTTCAACATACATTGTGAGTTAGCTGCTAAAAAAGGAAAAGTTCAGTATTATTTGACTCCCTTACCTGGGAGGCAGAGGGAACTAGCAGAGGAAAAGGTTTGCCGTAGAACAGTGGTTCACCAAGTGCGGTCCCAAGCTACCTACATTGACATCATCTGGGAATTAGTTAGAAAAACAAATTCTCCAGCCCCACTCATGACTTACTGAATCAGAAACTCTGGCAGGAGGGCCAAGTATTCTGTGTTTTAAAATGACTTCCAGGTGATTCTGTTACATGCTAAGATTTGAGAACCATAGCTCTTGATGACAATTAAGAAATATAATCACTGTTCCCTGTAAATGAAAAACCTTCAGTATCTTCCCAGTTCCTGCAGAAAAAATCCAGTTATTATTTAAGACATCTGGAAGTTGACTTTAACCTACCTTCTTGGTCTGTGTCCCTTCTTAGCTCTCTAACTCCTATTCGTTACATGAAGTCTGACATGAATGCCACTGACCCTCAAAATCTTTCCTGCTTGTCAAAATCAAGATAAATCTTTCCCTTTTCCGAAATTTTGCATGTTGCTAGCTGCCTTACAACACTGTGATGTATTTAGTTTTCTTTTTCTTTTTTTTATAGTCTTCACTTAGTTTTTAATCTCCACTAGACTGTTATTGAGAGCAAAAATGATGCCTTAATTTTCCTTGAATTCTTTATCTTAGCATTATAGAATGTAGATGAGTCAGACATTATTCTAGCATTGTCAGACATCAAAAATATTGTCAATGCTCAAAAATGCATATTAAAATATTCACTTCCACGGTAAAGTTCTTTGAGGAAATTTATAAGATGTAAACAATATAAATAAAGGTTAGGGGATTTATGAAAGTATAATATTAAAACAATATAAGAAGTTATACGAAGGTAACATACATTTTCTTTTCTTCCATTTTTAGTCTATAGCTTTGTAACAAATACTCTTCCAGAATATGAGGTATAAATGAAGGAGTATGAAGTCAGAACTGATTGAAGTGACAAAATAACTTAGCTTCAAAAATATTTATGGCTTAGAAATAATCACTGTTACTTAGAATGTAAAATTTATTAAGATTAAAGAACATTAGGAAAAAAGATCTATTTGACACAAGAATGAATTTGTAGTGAAAGATAAAGTTTTACAGGACAGATTTGTATGTTTTAATGATTCATTTCATTTACTTGATATTATGCATCATCAAAATGTATCTATATTATAATGTAATAATTTCAAAGAGTGCTATAAACAACCTGTGATATTTTATATCCTTACAGATTTGTGCTACTCCAAAAGAAGATTTAATTCTCAGAAAATCAAGTAATCTTAAAGAAAAGAAAAAATAAGGCTGAAATTATCCACAAAAGACAAGTGATCAAAAAGACCTCAATAACTCAAAATTTCTAAACACCCTACAGAAAAATACAGTCAAACCAAACAGCATGAAACTTACACAATTTTTATATAAGAGCTTTGACATTTATTATGCATTTTGCCTGCATTGTTTCTAAGTCCCAGGGAGCTTTTATTGACTAAGCATTTGCAAATCCTTGTTACAAATCAGTAACCAGAGGGAATAAACACCTTGAAAATAAAATCCTTTCATTAACTAAATATTTATTGTCAAACACATGTCTTTTCCTGGTGCTATAGTAGACCCAGTAGATAAGCTACTGTATAGGGGTAAAGTGCTCATCCACATAGGACAAAGAGAGTATTCTACGCCGCTGTATCAGAAGAATTATTTATTCCAAGATAACCTAATATACTTGTACAGCTTAGTGCTGTAAACAGTATGTGAAAAATTATTTACACATTTTATGACACAATTAAGCTCTTGCAGGCAGTGACATCCGTAATAATTCAAGTTATTTCATATACTGTCTATATGTGAAGATCACAATAATGAGCCATAGTGAAAGAGATCTGCAACTTCACTATTCCCAGAAGAAACGTACATTCTCAACAGAAATACAATTTTGCTTATTTTCCCTCTATGCATGGGCAAATATTTATGAGATAGTTGGCTAGTCAATAGTGTGAAACTAATTGAACTTTCTGAAGACAGAAGGTGTGACCTTAAAGATATTGGATAATTATTGTAAACAAGTGTACGAAACAGATACGATAAAAATAACAACATGTCTAACAGAATAATATGTAATCATAAAGTAGACTTTCATAATGGAATAATGTCTTTTCATCCAGCTTTTGCTTTTATAGATGAAAAAACTATGCCTCAAAGAAGCTGGTTTTAATTTCCTCCATATATTCCTTTTTTTTCCCTAGAGAAGCTGGAAGTTGAAGTCTTTATATACATCTTCCACTTTTTAATGCACCCAATATGGCCCAAAGGCGATCAGTTTGACATCTCTGCAAATGCTTCCTGTTTTGGTTTTCATTTACTCAAATTACTATTCCCTTTTCCTTCTTAGATTCAGAGGG
Organism: Indri indri; assembly: GCA_004363605.1. Taxonomy (NCBI): domain Eukaryota; kingdom Metazoa; phylum Chordata; class Mammalia; order Primates; family Indriidae; genus Indri; species Indri indri. The sequence continues at coordinate 4,202 of RJWJ010009659.1, read as the reverse complement.
TCACTTCCTTCCCACAAAAATGAAGGACCAAGGACCCTCTCTCATGAGTCCTGCCTCCACAGCTCTCTCAACCTCTAGCTTGGCATCAGCCCTGTTTTCCTGCCTGTCCAGAGCTGTGCTATCCAATAACCGCATGTGGTTACTAAAATTTAAATTAAAATACAATAAGATAAAAAATGCAGTCCCTTAGTCACATACTCACATTTCAAATGCTTGATAGCTATGTGTGCTTGTGGCTTTCATGGCGGATACAGTACAGACAATTTCTATCATTGCCAAATGTTCAACTGGACCGTCTTGGCATCTCAACTAACCTTTTCAACTAATTTTGAAATTTCCTTCTTTGTTTTTCTTAGTATATTGAAAATGTGGCTTTCTGGCTTTTTATTTTTAAATTCATGAACTTCAATGCCCAATTCTGCAATTATCTGTATGTTCCCCAGCAAGTTGCTTAGCACACTTAATGGCTTATATTTAGTGTTTTTAAAAAAAGGTAATAATAATGATTATACAATAATCATTATTATGTCATTTATAGCTTGTTTCCGTTATTTTTTAATTAATTTTTTAATTAATAGATAACAAATACCAAGTGTGTCAATACAGTTAATATTTACAGAAGGCAATCCATAAATCAATATAAAACAATACTATTTTAGCGGTACAAAAGTCCGCATATTGTTAGTGTGAATTCAATGTCTAGTTTCTATGTGGTGTGGTAAAACAAACACGGAGCTAGAGACTTATCCACTTAAATAGAACTTACTATGTGCCAAATACTGTTCTAAATGCCTTATATTTATTGATTGATTTAATCATCAGGACAACCCATTGAAGTAAATACAATTATTATTTTTATTTTACAGAATAGGAAATTGAGGCAAACTGAGATTAAGTAACTTACCTAAGATTGTACAACTATTAAGGAACAGGTTGGGATGTTCTAACTCTGACTTTTATGGCCTTGGAATGACTAGCATATAGTAAGCATGTAGTAAAAACTAGTTGAATGCAGAATACCTTCCCCTTGCTTTTCAAAGTATCTGGGTGGATTATCCCTAATATCTAGTATGACACATGCTTATTTGTTTCAAAATGAGCTCTTGCAGCATAGTTTTGCAGTTGTATATAACTTGACAAGTATCTTAAGCACTTTCATGTATTTTTATGTTTAAAAATCCTGTATGATAAATATCCTATTACAATTACTGAGATGGGTCAATTAAAATTCTAAGGTAATAATTAATTTTTGAGAACACTATATCAATCTAATGAGAAAAATGGGAAAACTATGACTAGCAGATTCGCAGTCATTTAATTTGCTTTGTACTATGAACAGGATGACTCTGTACTCCTTTTCCCGGCCTTGTTTTGAATATATTTCAGTTCATTTACATAAGGTTTTATTCTAGTTCATATACTAAAATTAATTAGGGAATTATTGTATGACTATGACTATCTTCAGTGGAGATTTTAGTGCAGAGTAACTTCATTCTTCTCCTGGATCTTTATTGTTTGTTTACTGAAGCTTATAATTGTCTTGAACATAGTATTAATATGTATTAAAGCTCCTAAATGATGTTTCTGCTACAGTGTGATGTGGATGCAAAATCATTCCCTTCGGTTACAGCTGCATCTGTCTCAAACCAACAATCTAATTTTGTCAGATCCATGGGGAACCATGCTCATTATATTCACCAGGTTTAGGGCTTCAAGCATTAATTTTTTTCTGGACACATGAATAATCAGGGAACTGTTAACAAGCACGAAAGAAAAAAGCAGATTACTTTTGTATTTTAGTGGAGCATTCTGTGACTCAATAAGATTACATTGCTAAATGGCTGTGTGTCATGCTCTCTTTTGCTCAGAATGTTACTTACTGGCATGCTTGGTGAGTGTTACATATCAATGTGTGTAGATAACAGAGCTACTTTACTTTTTGTTAGCAAATAATGACTAGTCTAACGGCAATATGGTGTGTCCTTTGTGTTACTTTGCACTAGTAGTAAAGTGTGCTAATCCAGCCGTATTTTCCCCTTAAACTTGATCATTTCAAAGGCAACATTTGTGCTTATTAACTATAATTGCATTTCATCGACTCCATACTCCAGCCAACTTGAGACTCCGAGATACAGGGGCAGTATACTTTATTTCTGCTAATGGAGAAGAAAAGCTCTCCATGCTGGTAGACATAGCAAATATTTAATTTTAAAAATACAAGATTATTATTATAGTAATTACACTGTATACCTGCATGTAAATATGTGTCTGTATTTTATATATATACATATAAACACATCTACATATAAATTTTAGATAAATATGGAGGTTGGAAGTTACAAGAAGTTATTACAAATACTAGTATATTCAATTATAATTATAGGGTTTATGCTAATAAATCAATAATGTGATGCAGCTGAATTTTTGCTTACACATAGTACTTTCTCTTATCTATCTACTCTTCTTTTTTTCTATTCTAACTAGAATGAATAGAATTACAATAATTAGAAGATATTCAGCAGAATTAGATTGTAACAGAGTTATAATTCAAGCTACCTCTAACAATACAGTTGTGTCTGCTTCTCCACAATTTTAGTTTATATGCGGTTTCGACATATATATTAAGAACTCTAGCCAGGACTCAACATAAGGTGTGATCCCCACAGAAAATCGGCTGTGGCTCACACTAACCGAACTGCAAACTCAGAGGGCCATCGGCCCCACTGAAATCAGATGTGCACCCTAATCCACTAACCCTAATCCACTATCATTTAGCCCACTAGGGGCTAAATGAGTATATTGTATCCAGACGGGGGAGGAAGAATTAGAAATTCTATAACACTACAACCTAAGCTTATCACACCTTCAGGGTGAAAAACGGGGCTGTGAGCAGGACAGGCACTCCAAACTATATATATTATACCCTTAGAAGACATTTCACTTCATCAGTTTATCTACAAAAGGAGTCTTTTTAAATAGACATACTGTCTTTCCTGATCTACTAATAAGCAGAGCAAAAAGACATGTAAACATGCATTTTTTCTGCATATGCATGACCTATTATGATATCCTGAAAATAATTTCTATTTTTATAATGAATAAAGTTCAGAATTAAGCTAATTAACTAAGTTCATTGGGCATTACTTCTGTGATTATCTTCCTTGGTCCTGGTTTTAGGGTTATGAGTCTAGTAAATATAAATAGAGGATGTAAAGTTAAATTTGAATTTCAGATAAACAGTGAATTTTTTTAGTGTAAATATGTCCATGCAATATTGGGGACATATTTATGCCAAAAATTATTCATTTATCTGAAATTCAAATTGAATTTGGGGCATCTTGTGTTTTATCTGACAGCCCTCTCTGATCAGGCATAGTTTTATGGGGGAGGGGGGTTGCCAAGAGCATTTCTTCATTTCTTTAAGAACTACTCTTCTAGTAACAACACTAAGAGAAAATAATCTTCCTTTATTCATAATTTTTTTTAAATGACAAGGCAATACAAAATTTTAAATTTAATTTAAAACTGTACTTAGGTAGCTCTGCCAACTGCAAAACCATTGCATTAGTATGGAGACTTGTGAGACATCTCATAATGCTGACCCACAAGATTATGAGTATAAACAGAACAGCAAGAAAACAGTTTCAGGAAATGTTGAAAATCCACTAACACTTAGAAAAACAGTAAAGGCAATTTCAAAAAATAACTTAAAGCATGAGTTCAATTCCAGCTCCTTTAAAGCTTTAATGCATTAAGGGTGAATACTTCAGATTGTTCTATCATTCTTCAGTGAGGAGAAACCCTAACAGGAGACCTGAGCAATGGGTATATGGGAAAAAAGACTAATGCAGAAGAAAAAAGGAGTAATGCCAAAAATTTATGATCATCTTTAATTTTATATGCACCTAGTGCAGAGTACAAAGTAAGTTTGAGGTGTTGTGTACATCCCATTTAGCAAATGATGTTGCAAGAAATGCTTGCTGTGTAGCAATTCCATCTTGTGCCAAATCTGCGAACACCCTAAGATGCAGAGTGTGTTTGGCCTTCCGTGGCCAATTTATATAACGGTAACAAGAAAAATCCTTAGAAAGTCAAAGCACAAGCATGATGCGGTGAAACTGCCCCAGGAAATGACCCTATCATGTTTGTGATTCAGATTGTTCATATCTCTTCCCCCAGCCTAACCCTCTGTGAGCCCAGGT